>SJYC01146643.1:0-72435 GCA_006408675.1 Madoqua kirkii | reverse complement strand
GCCAAGGAGAAAAAGGAAGATGAGATGGGCTGGCAGAAAGGGCAAGCACTGGGCTGGCCCCTTTCCAGGCAAGTTGCCCTCTTAGCACAGGATCTCTTGCCCTTTGGCACTGGAGGGAGGGGGGCCCAGAAGTCCTCCAGCCCCTCACCCATACCCTTTGACCCTCCACTTACCAGGTGTGTTGAAGGTCTCTACCAGGTTCCCCCAGGGGTTGGCTCCATTGTTGGGGAGTTTGTGGTGGGGGGAGTTCTGTGCCCAGAAGTCTGTGGTCGGTGGTCCAGCTGGCAGCACTGGGGTCCGGCCCCAGGGCTCAGAGGAGGAGAGCACAGGAGGGAAGTCCCAGGGCTGGCTCTGAGACATGATACTTCCTGAGGGAACTGGAGACCAGGGGTCTGCCGAAGGCCCCCATGATGAGCCACTGGGCTCTGTGTTAGGCCTGAGACCTGAAATGATGATAGCACAGATGTGACCCCAGGCCACTCAGACCCCCAGGCCAAGGCCTTCCCAGTTACCTAGACCAATTTGGGAGGACAAGGGCCCATTTCACACATGGGATGCAGACTCAGGACCACCCAGTGAGCTGAAGCCCATATTCAGCAAGTTCATCCTAGGATTCTGGACCTCCAGGCATGGGCAGCTCAGGCCACATTCCCAGTCAGGGACAGGCTGGGCCAGGAAACTCAGGGTGACCAGAAGCAACAAGAGAACATTTCTGAGTTTCCCAAAAGCAGAGTTCCTTAGAGGTGTCCCCTCCCTCACTCCAACTGCAAGGCACAGAGGAAGCCGAGGCTCAGAGAGGTGAATGGCGCACCTAGTGGCCCTCAGCTGTGGGGAAGGAATGCCAGCAGGTGTCTGGGGGTGGGAGGGGCTCTCGGGGGCCAGCCTGGGAGCCCTTTGCAGCCCTGCATGCCCACCTGGGATGTCCCATGGGTCAGCAGAGCAGTGTGTGGAGGGCAGGGTTGAAGCTGATGCGAAGATGTCCACCAAGTCGAGGCTGGAGGACTGTTGAGGGGAGAGGCAGCCATGCTCAAGAGAAGGCGGGGCCCAGAGAAAGGACAGGCCCTGACCTGTCATCCTCACTGCAGCTCATTCTCCTTTACTCATTCCACAAACATCTATTAATGATCCCTTGCCTCTGCAGAGCGCTTTCCTGTTTATAAAATGTTTCCTCATCCGTTTAGTGTCTGATTTTCCTAACAACCTGCACTGTGATTAGGGAAGATTGTTGGGGTTCCCATTTTACAAATGTGCTAGCTTGGGCTAAGAGGGCAATTGCCTAAAGTCACACAGCCAGGGAGAGGGGGAGCTGGGATGGAAGGCAAGCCTGCCTGACCCCTTCCTTGGCTGTCCTGCCCCTCAGCCCATCAGTGGTAAGACACATTTTATGATAAGCCTACTTCCCTAAGTCCATGTCCAAAAGAAATTTGCCACCATGAACACTGGCTGAAAGAGTACAGAGACATCCCAAGGATAGCATGAGCAGTTTTGGAGGGTAGCCTTGCTACCAGCAGCTACACAGTCTTCCATCTTGGACAGTATGTGTATGAGCCCAAGATGTTTTCAGGGCCATATACCTGAGGCTACTCTCAGTCTTGATCCACAGTATCACATGCTCCTAGAATGTCAGAGTTGGAACTGTCCAACCGGCACATTTGAATGGAGGAGGAAACTGAGGCAAGACAATGACATGCCCTGAGTTGTAAAGTAAGTGGCAGCAAATACAGAATCCAAACCCGGCATCACATCAGGATGTTTTGTATCCCACTTTGCCACCAGCTGAGTCACCGGCCCATGCAGGATGGGACCCCAGCCTGCCACATCCCCTCTACCCTTATTTTCACTGAATAAACATTAAGTGGTGCTTACTATATACCAAACACTGTTCTGTACTCTTTATCAATATTTAACCCAATTCATCTCCCAGGCTCTGCCAACCCATGGCCCCAAGACTCCTCTACCTGGCTGGTTTTCAGCTTCTCCTCCTCCTCTCTCTCTCCTCTTTCAGGCTCTCTGTCCCAACAACGATGGGCTCCAGCTCCAGCACCATTGGCCACAGGTGAGTCATCTCCTCCTGCAGACCTCACCTCCTGCAGAAGGCACCAGAGTGAGGAAACCTTGAGCTGTCCATGCTAGACTTGAGGGGACCTGAGCTAGAGTCGAGAAGAGTGCAGGCTGGGAGGCACCCTGAGGTCAAGGGCAACAGGACCGCCACAGGGAGGTGGAAGAGCCTGGTCAGTACCCACGTAGCACCTCCACCAGCACCTCCGCCAGCACCTCACCAGCACCTCTGCCAGCACCTCATCAGCACCTCCGCCAGCACCTCACCAGCACCTCCGCCAGCACCTCACCAGCACTGGCATAGGTGGCTTAGCCTACTACCTTCTCCTGTTCCTGCCGGCTCAGGTGCAGAGCCAGCTGCAGTTGCAAGTCCTCATCTCTGTGGGAGGTTGGGGGGACCAGCTGCGAGGGAGGAAGAGAGGGGTGAATTTGGCCCAGTGCTCCTATCTGGGCCAAAAGGCAACATCACCCTGTGCAGGTAAGAGAAACGCCCACCCTGAGTGCCTGTGGACAGCCTGCCCCGAGACAGCAGTGTGAGTGTAGTCTGCTCCCTGCCTGGAGCTGGAACTGAGATGCAGTTTAAAAAGAAGAGTCATCCTCTTCTGGGACCCTGAGTGCTCCCCAGGTCCTGCTGTGTGAGTCCAGCCAGGTCTGCCTGGATCCACAGAGGCGATGCAGAGAGGAGGCTGTCAGGTAGGCTGTCCCTGGACCCCCACAAGAATAGCTGATGGGGGCAGCATATTTCTATGTCTCCTAGGAAGGTGTCTGCAGCACACTCACCCCTTCCCCTCCATGAGGTGACAGCAGGCCCATGTGACAAACAGGTACTGCCAACCCACCATGCACACACTCCTCCTTCCAGGCCCAGTCAGAGGGGACCCCACTCCCAGTAACCCAACCCAAGGGACACAGGCCCTATGCTGTCCTTAGGAGCAGGACTAGGGCTTTGGGCCCAGAGTGGGGAAGCCCAAGAATCTAAGATGTGAGGCATCCAGGCATCCATCCCTCCTCCAGTCCCCCTCGCCCCATCCCCTAGGTGCCCCAGGATGGGCCTCACCTTCTCAGCCTCCTCTCGGCTCATGGCCAAGGCTAGCTGTAGCTGCAGCTCCTCTTCTCCCGAGGTCTGGGGCCGGGCCTGCTCCAGGTCTGAGGTGTAGCGGGGGGATGAGGAGGAGGCTGCAACGACCAGCCACCCATCGTGGCTTCTGTAACCATGCAGGTCCTCATGGGCTCCCCTACCGCCCGCCTTGCCAGGAAGCTAAAGCTCAGAGAGGGAAACTGAGAGGGAGAGCAGCAACTGGCAGACTCGGGCCCCAAGGGGTCAAGCAGTGTGCTTGGCACTTTCTGCAGGGCTTCCATTTCACCCCAGTAAAAGATTCCAATCCTTCCTTTACAGAGGTGCAACCGCTCTGAGGGGTGCCTGGCCAAGGTCCTGCAGCAAGTTGAACCCAGGTCCCCTGATTCAAGTTCCTGGACTCTTCCAGCTGCGCCCCATCCAGCTCAGGGTCCAGTGTGGTGGGAGGGCAAGAGGTTGCACTCAGTCAAGGTCACAGCTCTCCAAGCCCTCAGCACATTAAGGAAGGCCATTCTGAGTGTCCTCAGATCAGGGAAGTGCCCCTCTTCTTGGGGAGGAGAGTGGAGTATGCAGCTGCCCCAGTTTTCAAGAGCAGTGCCTTGAGCTGGGGGCTCAAGAGGAATGCGACTCTGCAGCCCTGTGTGCTGCCTGTCTGAGCACAGGGCTGAGGGTGCTCCTGGGCTTGGTCTCATTTAGTCCTCAGATTGGACAATGGAGACAGATTAGTTTATCCCTACTTTAAGGATGAGGAAACTAAGGTTCAGAGAGCTGGTTGGCAGAGATCTCATGGCTTGGAAGGGGCAGAATAAAGACTGAGCCTATGCTTCTGCCTCCACCCCGCTCCCAGGCAGGAGTTAACAGTAGCAGACCTACAATAAATAACACCTTTGTTCACACGACTTGTTGGGCACCTACTGTGTGCGGGCGTGTTACCCTCTTTATCTCACGGAATCTTCAGACCCACCTCCAAGTGGGGGATTCTTATCTATAGCTGGGGGTCACAGAGTCAGAGTCAGAACTTGGGCTGCCTCCCTGCCCCCAGCCATGCCCTGGACTCACAGTTGTAGGAGGATGGGGAACCACGGGTGCGGCTGAAGCCCAGTTGCCCGCTGCCGATGCCCGTGCCCTCCAGTGCCATGCGCTCCTTGGTCTTGAGGGCATGGGTGCGCTCCTGCCGAAGGCGCTCTTCGTCCTTGAGCAGGGCCATCACCTGCTTGACCTTCTCGCGCACGTTCACGCCCTGGTCTTTGCCATCGCGGTCGACGTACTGGAAGTCTTTGAGTGTCTGGATAGTGTAGAGGTTCTCCCGGCACTGGTGGGCCACCCGCTCAGAGCCTGTCTTGAGCAGGTAATCCAGCAGCGTCAGCGCCTTGTACACATGCCGCCAGTTCTTGCCACTGTCATTGAGCCGCCGCCACAGCATGCCCATGACCTCGGCAAAGGCCACCGTGTTGAAGGTCAGGTCGGCAATCTCGGACATGAGCGAGCTAGGTGGACCCCAGGGGTCATTGCTGGTGGCCTCACGCACCTTGATCTCCGCCTCTGAGTAGTTGTGCACGATGTTCTTCACCTGGCGTCGCAGCGCTGATGTCGTCATGGCCAAGGACTTGGAGGAGACGGGCGGTCCCTGCCCCAGCCGGAGGTGGAGGGCTGAGGGCCACTGTCACGAGGTCACGGTCCCCAAGGGTGCGCCGCTGTGCTCTCAGCAGGGTAGCTGTGTCCTTGGCTTCCACATGGGTCTGAGGAAGAGAGGGTCTGGAGCTCAGAGATAATGGCCCACCTCGCTGGCCCCACTCAGCCAGCGAGTTGGGCCTGGCCCACCAGGCCTGGCCTGGGTGTCCCTGCTGCCAGGAACAGCCTTTGGCAGGCACTTATTTTTCTTATTATTCAGGAGGTACTTTTATCTTTATGTGCTCATTATCTTCACAATCAAACATACGAAGATATTATTTTCATTCAAAGATGGGGAACAAGTTGGAGAAGAATTAAATGACTTGTCCAAGATCACAGAGCTGGGGAATGCCGAGCCAGGATTAACCCAGACAGATATGTTCCACAGCCTTTCGCCTTAGTCAGGGACACAAAAGTAAGCCTCAAGGAATGCCAGCTTGCTTTGCTTGTACCTTGCTAACTCTCCTGTTTCTGCTGGGATTGGGCTTAAGACTGATTCTTCCAGCTTCTCCATCCTCACTTTCCTCTGTTTTTATATCATTTATTTTTGTAGCTTGATTCATTCAACACCAATTTCCTGGGGACTTCTCTAAGCCAGGCACTATGGCAAGCATAGAACACAAGTCTTGGCCCACCCATGTCCTGTTGAGAGGGTACAGGCAATCACAGTCCAACGTGGGAGTGCAGAGGAGCACAGGAATACTCAAGCTAGGAGAATCAAGAGAGCTTTCCCAGAGAAGGTGATGACTGAGCTGAGATCTGAGATTCAAAGGGAAGAGTGAGGAGGAATGAGGCAGCAAGGCAAGGAAGGAGCATCTGGGGGAGGCTGCATCCAAAGAGGACCCACTGTACACACTGAAGCCAGAGAGGGGTATGGCATGCCCACAGTCACCCGTAGGTGGCTGAGCTGGGACTAACACGTACATTTCAGAAGACAAATGCAGTCCTTATTGTCAGCATCACAAGTTTTGTAATTAATTCACCTGGTTGCTTTATTGTCTCAGTCCTACCTTCTCAGCCAAACTGAAATGACCTGAGGGCAAGGTCAGTCTGGGTTTCCCAAACCCCCAAGGCCCTGGGCCCATGACAGACCTCTGATCTCCCAGCTGAGGAAAGATTAGGGCCAGCCCACTGCCCTCCCCACAACCTCAGGACCAGACCTGAAACAGAGGAAGTTTCTTCTAGGACCCCACCAGAAGCCAAAACCCAAATGCACTTATTTTTCTTATTATTCAGGAGGTACTTTTATCTTTATGTGCTCATTAATCTTCACAATCAAACATACGAAGATATTATTTTCATTCAAAGATGGGGAACAAGTTGGAGAAGAATTAAATGACTTGTCCAAGATCACAGAGCTGGGGAATGCCGAGCCAGGATTAACCCAGACAGATATGTTCCACAGCCTTTGGCCTTAGTCAGGGACACAAAAGTAAGCCTCAAGGAATGCCAGCTTGCTTTGCTTGTACCTTGCTAACTCTCCTGTTTCTGCTGGGATTGGGCTTAAGACTGATTCTTCCAGCTTCTCCATCCTCACTTTCCTCTGTTTTTATATCATTTATTTTTGTAGCTTGATTCATTCAACACCAATTTCCTGGGGACTTCTCTAAGCCAGGCACTATGGCAAGCATAGAACACAAGTCTTGGCCCACCCATGTCCTGTTGAGAGGGTACAGGCAATCACAGTCCAACGTGGGAGTGCAGAGGAGCACAGGAATACTCAAGCTAGGAGAATCAAGAGAGCTTTCCCAGAGAAGGTGATGACTGAGCTGAGATCTGAGATTCAAAGGGAAGAGTGAGGAGGAATGAGGCAGCAAGGCAAGGAAGGAGCATCTGGGGGAGGCTGCATCCAAAGAGGACCCACTGTACACACTGAAGCCAGAGAGGGGTATGGCATGCCCACAGTCACCCGTAGGTGGCTGAGCTGGGACTAACACGTACATTTCAGAAGACAAATGCAGTCCTTATTGTCAGCATCACAAGTTTTGTAATTAATTCACCTGGTTGCTTTATTGTCTCAGTCCTACCTTCTCAGCCAAACTGAAATGACCTGAGGGCAAGGTCAGTCTGGGTTTCCCAAACCCCCAAGGCCCTGGGCCCATGACAGACCTCTGATCTCCCAGCTGAGGAAAGATTAGGGCCAGCCCACTGCCCTCCCCACAACCTCAGGACCAGACCTGAAACAGAGGAAGTTTCTTCTAGGACCCCACCAGAAGCCAAAACCCAAATCCCCTCCCCTTGGCACCACTGTTCCTCTGGAATGCACACACACACACACACACACACACAATCACAATGGCTGGACCTGGCCTCCACCCAAACCCTCCAGCACCACCCACGGAGACTGTGCTTCTCAGCTCTACGCTGGGACTCAGCAGGAGTTGGAAGGAGCTCAACAGCCCAACCCCACAACAAACAACTCTCCCTCCAGCCAGCCCGGCCAGCCTCAAACAAACTCTCCCCGTCCCCCAACCAACCTCAACTCTCCAGCCAGCCCTGCCAACCCGGGCACCATTCAAAGTCTTCAGAGTTTTCATCAGGACCAGTTGTGCTTGGGGGAGCCTGGGCCCAGGCTGTGTGGGCACAGGCAGCACAGAGAGCACTGGCTGAGGATGGGCTTACCTTCAGTCTGCTGTGTCTCTGTCGCAGCGACAGGCCTTCTTTGAGGATGCCCTGGCCAGCACTCGTTTAATGCCTGCCCTCCCCCTCACTAGTGACTCAGACCTGTCTTTACCTCCCCAACCTGTGGGCTGGCAGGTGGCAAGAGTCAAGATGAGAAATAATTGTGCCCTAGAGCCTGCCTGAGTACAAGCCTCTCCCAGGGCTGGCCACTGAAACCAGGAGAACCAGTCGGGCATCCTGACTCCACCAGGAGCCCTGGCCCTCCTGCTAGGCCTGGGGTAGTGGGAGGGGACCCTCTATGTGGGCCCTGTGGCTCTGCTTGAACTTTCCTCCTAGGAGGTGGGAATGGAGGAAACTTCTCTGCACATCTCTGCCAGAGAGAGCGGGGCTAAGGGAGGAATGAGAAATACCAGGAGGCTCCACCCCCACTGAAGTTTGAAGGGAAGCAGTAGGAAGGAAGAGAAGGCAGGGTGAGGCCCAGGGAGCAAGAAAGGGAGGGGGAAGGAGAGGAAGGACCTCAGGAGGGGGTGGCTGGGAGGGCTGCCAGCAGTGTTACAAGCAAAGGGTTTTATCGAACACAGTATGCCCAGAAATAAAAGGGAGTGAAACAGAAACCCAGCAGCTGATAAGGTGGTGGCAGTAGCAGCGGCAGCAGCCAGGCAGCCAGTATGGAATTACCGCAGTGACCTTGAGCCAGACCCTGTCAGGTGGAAGGAAGGACACTGAGAGGCCCAGGGGGAGCAGCCAATTCAGGGATGGAGGAGGCAGGAGGGTACAGAAGGGCCAGCAGGGGGCAGGGCAGGCCACTGGGGCTAGAGCATCCGCTCTCTCCCGTGTCTGGGGTACCAAGAACTTTACAGGCAGACAGGAGCCTGCTCTTCTCAGGGCCCACAGCAGTGGGGGACCTGTCAGGACTAAGGAAGCAGATGGCATTCCCAGAGAGTGGATCCAGAGAGATGGAAAGAACCCAGACATGTTGAGTCATGTGCATGAGTTTATCAAAGACTGTGTGTGTCCCCGTGGGCCAGCACCCCCTCCCGTCCCCTGCTGAGGCAGCCCCTTCCCACCAGGTGCCACTTGAGTAGGGCAGGGAGTGGCAGTGCCCTAACCCTCGCTGCAGTGAGTGGAGCGAGTGCTGCTCTAAGCGTAAGTCAGCCCAAAGGTAGATGTGTCCTGGGGCCCTGGAGTTGGGGGTGGGGGGATGTCCTGAGGCTAGAGCTGCAACAGAGGCTGAGAAGCAGCTGTGGAAGGCGTCTGGGGGGAATGCCACCCAAGATGCTGGTCCCGGGATGGGAAGCCAGCCCTGGGAGGCCCCCTTCCTGAGGAGGGGTGGGGGTGGGGTGCGATGCCCCCAGATTCCTCTGTGACCCTGCCCTCCTCATCCTTCTCCCTCGGACCTGGAGGGGAGATTAAGCCCCCAGCTTTCCATACCAGGCACCACCAGAGCTTACCTCCAACGCAGCCTCCTTTGGCCCCAGCCCCTGGGTCACAGACAGCCTCTGCAGTGACCCTCCAAGCCTGCGCAGCAGAGGGACGGCACAGCCTCGGGAGTATCCCCAGAGCCATCCACCACGGACCCTCGTCCTGAAGACCCACCGTCTCCCAGGAGGTGCAGACCCCTCAGAAGGGTGGCTCAGGGTCCACAGAAGGGGCTAATGCCCTGCCTCCCGCCTACTTGTTTCCTGGAGCCTAACCGGCAGGCAGCACTCAGGAGGAAAGTTGCTCAGCTGGCCAGGCAGGTCTGCCTCAGCAGTAACAGGACACAGGAGGCAGCGCAGGGCGTGTTAACCCCTTCCTGCTGACCAGGCAGGCCGCACCTTCAGAGGTGGGAAGTCTGCCTGCCAGGGACAGATCTGCGCCAGTGCTGGGGACTCACCCCCACTCTGCAGTGAGTTAACCCTTCTTCTGCCTCCTCAGGGGAAACTAGGGGTGGGGAGGGGAGGCTCCAGCACCCACTCCCCCCACCCTTCCTCTCCTGGGCCAGGACCACCATTCCCTGGGGCTGGCCCTTTGGTGGACTCCTGCCTTGTTTGGTTTTCCGTCTGGTCCTTGAGGCCACCCTGAAGGAGGCATCAGGACTTTAGGCACAGCACCCTCTCTGCATCTCTGACATGGGATCAGGCTCAGAGTGCCCTGCTCTCTCCAAATCTGCCATATCTTGACTGGAGGACGCCTGAGGCCCATGAGGTCCTCATCAGAAGCATCAAATGCAAAACCAGGTGGGTAGGAGATGGTAGCCACTCTTCGAGTCTCTCCCTGTCCCCTGTGCTGCATCAGCATTTAAGTCAGTGAGACCACCTTTAGCAAAACTGTTCTTCAAACTCTGGGAGCTTGGAGCCCACTCTGCACAGGAAGCCTGGCTCAGATTAATTATTATTGACAGAGAAGAATTTACAGTGCTGAGTCTGAGCTGGAGCTGACAAGATGCTTCCTAGCAAGAGTCATCTCTCATCCACTTCATATTTCTCTGAGCAAGGGAGGGAGCAGAAAGTTAAGACTGCTTTTAAAGCAGAAAAAAAAAAAAAAAAGCTCAGAGGCCAGTTGGTTTGAGATGAGGAGGGGATAAGCAGGCTAGAATCCAGAATAACCTCTGGCTGATGACAAAGGGGTCTGGCCTTTAGGGTTTAAGAGTGCAGTATGATCCTCACAATCCTCGGGGCTTGGGATGAGGCCCTTGGACCCAGCGGAAGTGTGAGGACCTCAGGGACCAGGTCCCAGGGGGTCTGGTTCTCCTCCTAGTCACACACTGTGTCACACGTGGTGATGACAGTTTGGGAAGCCCTGGCTCCAGGAAGCACACTCCCAGAAGTGTGAGCCAGCGAAGGCCGGGGGCAGGGGCCACAGGCGGCGCTGCTGTCTGTGCCGCCGCCTCGCTCCGCTCCTTGTCCTGCTGCCAACTTGCCCTTCCTCCGCTCCTCCCGCACCTCCCCTCCCCACCACCTGCTGGATGGCTCCAGGCACTGAGGAGGGGATCTGAGGGCAGGTGGGACACAGGAGGACCACAGGCTGGCTGCATCAAGACCTTAGTTCAAGACACGGAGGCATAAGGGAAGTGGTAGGAACATAAGGTCCTTTACTGATTTGTTTGTTAAGCAGTTTCCCAGGAGGCAGCTCAGGCATGTGGGTCAGGTGCCGAGACGCAAAGGCTCCTCAGCATTCTTTTGGGGGCTGAGTTCATCAGCCAGGGCCAGCAGGTCGGTCACCAGGGCATCCAGCAGCCCATAGACCTGGAATGATGGGGTGAACATCATAGGCAAAGGCTTGCTCTATGGAAAGCACCTGCACAGGGGAGGGTCCCCACCCTAAGCCACAGCTGAAGAGGGGAGAGAACTAAAGTTGTAGAGATAAAACTAAAGTTTCTGTACAACTTCTGTTTTTTCAAATAGTTTTGTTTTTTTAAACCATCTGGGGTGGAATCCTGTACTGCCCCTTGGACATATGGGGACATAAGGTTAAAGGGGCGACTCCAGGAGGCCCAGGGTGGCCCAGTTCTACCCTGGCCGCCTGGAGACCAACCTTCCTTCCAGTAAGATCACAGATCCATGTAATGTCTCCAAGTCTGTACCCTTTAGTGAGGCTATACCATATAAGCCTCAGTAAGTTGATTCTTAATTCCAAAGAGCTAAGTAAGAGTCTACTCCATGGGTCCTCAGAGCCCTATGATTTCTTTTTAGACCCCATGGACCTTCACAAATCTCAGTGATGTTACCAGAAGCAAATGGAGCTTTGGATAAATGTGATCAAATGCCCAATGCAATCCCAGTTACTCAGCTGTCCACACCAGAAGAAGACAATGCATTGCCATCAGACACCTTGACGTATCTAACGTGGCTTTGTGGATCTCCCTTCCAAAACCAACAACAGTGAGAAAAAGAACAGAACACAACATCTAGGTGAGTCCCTAAGGACCCACTGCTGAAGAACATGCTTTATATGCTAAGTTTTCTCCAGTGTTTCAAAACCCTTACAGCTGCTGGGAATTCCCTCTACGTGGTGCTCACCCAAGGAAGAGATCTCTCAAGACACACCAAAGACGGAGAAGAGGAGGGAGCAACAGAAGGGAAAGGCTTTTGCTCTGCGCCCCCAGCATCTATTTCCAAAGAGCAGCCAGAATGCTCTCAAGCATGAATCGGACCATATTCCTCTATTCAAAACAGTGTGTCCTCACAATGGCCTGCAAAGCCCCACATGACCCAAGAGTCTCTCTCTTGGTGGACTCTGTGCCCTCTCTGCCTCTTCTTGGCCCACTCCCTCTTCTACCCATGGCATTCTCCTCCATATCCACATGGCCACTCCTCACTGCTCTTCAAGTCTTTGTCCAATGTCACCTTCCAGTGAGGCCCACCTACCCCCACTGGGCTGTCCCTATCCCCTAGCCCTGGCTGCTCTCTTTTTCCCATAGTGCTCATCACCTAGCATACCACGTTTGTTACTTATTCATGAGGTCTGTCTTGAACACTAGAATGCCCTTTACAAGGGCAGCTTTGCTTCCACCACAGATGCAGTAGGCACGTATTGTTTGTGGGATAAACAGAGTGAGCCAGGGAGTGAGGGAGCAGAGGTCGGTATGCAGGGCAGGTGTGAGTGACGAGAGGGCTGAGTGCCAGGTTCTTGCCCTCACCTCAGTGTGCAGCCTGTGGATATATTTCTCCATGACCAGGGGATCTGTGGGTTCCTGAGACGGGATGATGCTATCAGGGGCAGGCTCGTCCAAGGAAAGCCCGTCCCGACTTAAAGATTTCGCCGGCTTCTTTCATCCTTTGTTTTGTGCTTCTTGCTGTTTAAACGGTCCTGCTTGGAGAGACACAGGCATGCCCAGCCTTCAGTAGCTCCCGAGGGAGGTCCAGGACCTTTTCAAGAGCAGCTCTGAGGGGAGCAGGGGCATCATGCTGGAGTGACTGCCCACTTTCCACAGCCCCTCCTAGCCCTTCGCCAGTCCCAACCCCAAGCCCAGAACATGTGCCACATGCCTCTTTCCCAGATGACAGCCTGGCTCCTTTTTTATCTTCTTTGTCTCTGATTCCAAACTGCTTCTTTTCCTGGGATGCCCCTTTCCGGTCCTCCTTTCCCACTCTCCCGGAAGTCACCTTCATTTCTGTGACAGGAGGTGATTTTCGATCTAAGGGAAGTGAATGGAAGACAGATAGCCTGTGGCCTAGCTGACCCCACAGGCAGGAGCTGGGAGAGCAAAGGGCCCTGGGGCAGCCGTGTTCAAGCTGTTTGAGAGAATCTCCACCAACGGGAGCAAGGTCCTGGGTCAAGTGCATGACTGTAGAGCACGGGGGAGGGGCCCAGGCTCTAGTCCCAACTCCACCATTCTACCACGTACAGGATGGCAAGTCATCTCGCCTCTCTAGGACTCCACCTGTAAAACATGGGGGCTGAACTAAGGTGATTGTTAATGTTGCTTCTAGGTCCCAACTGCTGGCAGCAGATAAAAAGCAAGAGGCCTACGCCATGGACCAACCTCACAGGGGTTCCACCAGAAGCACACAAATGGCTAAGCACCACTGCTGCCTGGGCAGGGGGATGGGAAAGACTACGCAGAGGTGCACAGTGTCTGACCTTGCTCTTCTGGTATGTCCAGGTAGATGGTCTCCTTCTCAGGCAGGCCCAGCAGAGCCCTCAGCCACAGGGAATGGCTTACCAGGCTGTCAATCAGATCTCGCCACAGCTGCAAACTAGACAGCAAGACATATTGGAAAAGAGCCATCACTGCTCATTTGCCCTTGAATCTGTAGAGGCTTGGTCCTTCTCTTCTAAGACACTGGTGCCGGAACTGCTATGGAAATATCATGCCTCTGTCCAGCCAGCATCTTCACTGGCACCTGTGCAATAGCTGGGATAGGGATCGGGCTTTCCTTGGTGGCAGCCAAGAAAAAGTGGTCTGCAACCATTCCCACTGCAGCTTGGATCCATTCCCACTGGAGGGGCTAGATCTGCATAAGACTTGCAGGATGAAGCTCCTGGAAATGTGTTCTGAGGGCCTTGCAGAAGGCCCCCAAGCCTATCCAAGCAGGTTCTAAACGGGCGATGGAAAGGCCAGCAACCAACTGAGGCTGTTCAGGGAACAGGCCCCTCTTCTCACTGTCCTCTGCTATTTCACCTGGTCACTTATCTGCTCATTGAGAAGAAACAAGGAAAGAAGGGGGAAGAACATCAAGGTGCTTACTCTGATATGACTCCTTCCCAGAGGGTGGCCAGCACAGGGAGAGCAGCTGTGAGGGATGCTGTGGCAGCTGCCAGAGCACAAAGGGTCTGCAGAATTTTTCAGCAACCTGACCTCAAAGAGAGCTCAGCCCCCTTAAGTCCTGGGACTGCCTGCCCAGAACCCCTGGCCAGATGCCGCAAGGGGTAGGCATGGAAGCAGTTTTCCTGGTGGGGGGTACCTACCACATCTGGTACAGGAAGTCAGGGTGCAATGGCTGTGGTTCCTGGCACAGCTCCAGGGCTGCTTTGTTGAGCCTGATTAGGGCGTCTTCTCTCTGGTTCTCCTCAGGGAGTGCCATCACTGCCTGGCAGGTCAGAGGTACCATAGGCAACCGTTCTGCCTGGGATACCAAGGGTTCCTGCATCTTCTACTAACAGATGTGGGGTACTGAGGGCAGGGGGCCAGGAGGGGGTGCAGCCATGGAGAGTCTGCCTGGGTGCCTTCTGTGGGAGTCTGTGCCCTCCCTTGGAAATCTGTACCCATGAACCTCTTTCCAAGGGTCAGAGAAGGAGCTGCTCCTGCACCACAGTGGCCAAGGCGCCCAAGATAAAGAGATGACTGAGAGCTTGCTTTATCTGGGTCCTCAAAGGTTGTTTCTCTGCCCATGGGGATGGAAGGGGCTGCAGAAGCATGGGCGCCTGGCTGTGCCAGGGCTGGGAGGCACCTTTCTGAAGTCTTCCAGACAGAGATTCCACTCTGGCAGGGGAAGGCCATCCAGTTCCCAGGGGCTCCTGATGCTCTCCAGATCTGGGCTCCCCTCCACCAGGATCTCCTCCATGATGCTCTTCCGCTGAGAATGCCTGACCCCTAGCCCGGTCTTCTGGGACCCAATATGATCCTGGGAGTCCTTGAGGGCCTCGCTCTCCTGCCGGGGCAGTTGAGAGTCTAACATTGGGCTCTTAAGGTATGCAGAGGACTCGATCTTCACTGAGGTCTCCTCCGAGTAGGCTGACGGGATTGCAGCAGCCGGGGCCCTGGAGCTGAGGTGCCCCTCCTCGCCGGGCCTGGCCTCCTCAGCCTTGAGGGGCAGGGCCATGTGCTGGCGCCACAGGCTGTGCAGAAGTTGCACCACCTGGTGCTGGTAATGCAGCTGCAGCAGAGACAGGAGAGGCTTGCTGGGGCGGGGAGGCTGCGACACGAGGCACCCGGAGCCTGCGCTAGCCTGCTCTAGCTTCTGGTTCCCTTGAGGAGTGCTGATGGAGGAGGCAGGAGGAAGCTGGCAGGAGCTGCTGGGCTCACAGGGCTCCCCACTTCCCTTTCAACCTGAGCACCTCCAACTTAAGGCTTCTTATACATTTGGGCTTCCAACGAAGACTGCGTTTGAATAAGAAGTTTTCGAAGCTCTGTTATCACCTAGCATTCACTTATAGTAGCTAAGTTTTCTTGGGCAAATTACTTAACCTCCCTAGGCCTCAGTTTCTCCCATGTAAAATGAAGATAGAAAAAGTATCCATCTCATAGGACTGCTGTGGAGAAACAGAATTACTCAAGTTTCTCAGAATAGATCCTGGAACACCAAGGGTTTGCTATTACTTTCTCCCAGGGCAAGCACAAACATGGGCAGGGGCCAGCGCTGGGCCTGTACCTGAGGATTCCTATGGTGGAACAGTCCTCCTCAGTGACAGAGGCATCCACAGGTGACTGTGTGCGCTCGGGGGTCAGGACCCCACTCAGGAGCTCCTGCAGCACACTCTCCACGATGGTGACTGCTTCCTGGGAGGCCAGCTTGCTCTGGGGATGCCATCCAGTTCCCAGGGGCTCCTGATGCTCTCCAGATCTGGGCTCCCCTCCACCAGGATCTCCTCCATGATGCTCTTCCGCTGAGAATGCCTGACCCCTAGCCCGGTCTTCTGGGACCCAATATGATCCTGGGAGTCCTTGAGGGCCTCGCTCTCCTGCCGGGGCAGTTGAGAGTCTAACATTGGGCTCTTAAGGTATGCAGAGGACTCGATCTTCACTGAGGTCTCCTCCGAGTAGGCTGACGGGATTGCAGCAGCCGGGGCCCTGGAGCTGAGGTGCCCCTCCTCGCCGGGCCTGGCCTCCTCAGCCTTGAGGGGCAGGGCCATGTGCTGGCGCCACAGGCTGTTCAGAAGTTGCACCACCTGGTGCTGGTAATGCAGCTGCAGCAGAGACAGGAGAGGCTTGCTGGGGCGGGGAGGCTGCGACACGAGGCACCCGGAGCCTGCGCTAGCCTGCTCTAGCTTCTGGTTCCCTTGAGGAGTGCTGATGGAGGAGGCAGGAGGAAGCTGGCAGGAGCTGCTGGGCTCACAGGGCTCCCCACTTCCCTTTCAACCTGAGCACCTCCAACTTAAGGCTTCTTATACATTTGGGCTTCCAACGAAGACTGCGTTTGAATAAGAAGTTTTCGAAGCTCTGTTATCACCTAGCATTCACTTATAGTAGCTAAGTTTTCTTGGGCAAATTACTTAACCTCCCTAGGCCTCAGTTTCTCCCATGTAAAATGAAGATAGAAAAAGTATCCATCTCATAGGACTGCTGTGGAGAAACAGAATTACTCAAGTTTCTCAGAATAGATCCTGGAACACCAAGGGTTTGCTATTACTTTCTCCCAGGGCAAGCACAAACATGGGCAGGGGCCAGCGCTGGGCCTGTACCTGAGGATTCCTATGGTGGAACAAGTCCTCCTCAGTGACAGAGGCATCCACAGGTGACTGTGTGCGCTCGGGGGTCAGGACCCCACTCAGGAGCTCCTGCAGCACACTCTCCACGATGGTGACTGCTTCCTGGGAGGCCAGCTTGCTCTGGGGAAAGGGGCACGGCATAAGCAGCAGCTCAGGCTTTCAAAACCCATGTTGCATCCTCAAGGGGAGGCAGAGCCCCAGAACTGTCTGCCTTCCTGTCGACAGAGTTCTTGCCATTGTCCGTCTGTCTGTCTGTCTGTCTGTCTGTCTCTCTCTCACAGACACACAGACACACACTCTCACACACACACACACACACACACACACACACACAAGTACTCTCCTGTTGAAGAAGAAGTGAGGTGAAGTGAAGTGGCTCAGTCGTGTCTGACTCTTTGCGACCCCGTGGACTGTAGCCCACCAGGCTCCTCCGTCCATGGGATTCTCCAGGCAAGAATACTGGAGTGGGGTGCCATTTCCTTCTCCAGGGCATCTTCCCAACCCAGGGATCGAACCTGGGTCTCCTGCATTGCAGGCAGACGCTTTAACCGCTGAGCTACCAGGGAAGCCCAACAGACTCAAACCCCTCGGTTCTCCCCAAAGATCCTTATTCCCTGAAAGAGGCTGAAGGGATCCAGAGGAAGGGTCAGACTCAGAGAAGTTGTTCCTTCACAGGGCCAAGAGACCACACAGTCAGCATTTCCCCCAGATAAGGAGGAAGGGCAAGGCTCAGGGACCGCCTTGTTGAGAGCATGACTTAGCCACATGGTCATTGTTACAGAAAATAGTGGAGCGGCATCTCGTGAGAGAGGCTGGTCCGATAGTCAGCAGTAAAGCAGACATTACATTTGTCAAAATCACCTTTGTTCACGAGGGGTTGAGCCCAGCTGAAGTAGCTGGCTTGTGTTTGGGGGCCACAGTGCATAAAAAAAGCACATCTTTCTGCAGTATCCCATAGAGCGCAGCACCAGATGGCCAGGCTGCAAGCCTGACGGGCCAGCACACTCCCACTTCCCACCTCACGCTCCCTCCTGGTGCCCGGCTCACTAGGTAGTGTTCTCTCTGGTTTTGAAGTCTTGCCAGTTAAATGTACCTCCACCGGATAGTACCAGACAACAGTGTTTATACTTACGCAAGTACTTCCACTCAGTCTGCATGTTAAGGGCCAGTCTCATTTCTTTCTAATAAAGTAGGGCCATGCATGGTAGAGCTCAAAGCTGCCCCTCCTCTTGCCTGCTCACCTATCTTTTACACCACAAACCCCCAAGGGGTGGTTTTGTTTTTTAAGAGTATCTGTTTTTTAAAAGTTTGCCTCTAGGGCTGGAAGTAACAAGATCCCTGCAGGCAGTGCCAGGAAGAACACTATGTTAACCTACAGAGTGTCCACAGGGGCTAAGATCTGGCGTCCCTTACCTTCAATAACTTCCTCTCATCCCGAAAAATGTCCTGGGCCAAGGAGACTGCATGGAGGTTGACCTGCAGGAGAGCACCTCCTAATAGGGTAGGGTGGGTTCCAAACTCCCAACACTCCCTGAAGATCCCAGCATTCAAAGATTTGAAGAAAAAGGTAAAGTTTTTAGTTTTTCCAGGCAGAATTACACCTGAGGGACAGAGACAGAGATTTTTCACCAGGTGGGAGCTGCTGAGCCCAGGCCTGTGTGTAGAAAGTTAACTAAGCCTTGGTTAGGGTGACCAACTGTCCTGGCTTGTGAAGAACTGAGGGCGTTCTTGGGATGTGGGAGTCTAGCCTCAGGCCTCCGTATATGGGCAACTGTTTCTGCCCCTGGTGGCTCACTCATGCGTTCTCAGGTGCTCTATCATTCCCCCAGCGGATGGGAACAAGAGATGGCACACTTAATAGAAGACATGAGGCAGACAGGTGGGAAGAGGGGCTCACGCTTGCAGGGCCTGGGCATGCGCGAGACTTGGGCTATAGGAGGGCTGAGTGGGCAGCTTCTCCCAGGTACCTTCCCGATTGTTGAAGTAAAACCTCTGCATCCTATTCCTCTTCAGGTCTTGGAAAGAGTCCCACTGTGACCGCCGTCGCCAGTCGTACCAAATGGCCACTGTGCCGTTATTGACCACGGTCAGTTCCGAAGATGTTTTCTCCCCTTCTAGAGTTTCAAAGGTCAAGCGGACAGCAATTCCAACATGCCTCTGGGGAGAGAGGAGGTCTGAGAGATATCCTGGCCTAGGGTGAACAACTCAGCCTGGTCTGTCAGGACTTTCCTGGGTTTGGCACTGAAGTCTCCTGCCCTGGGCTTCCAGGGCCCGGCCACTCTCAAGCACATAGGCATCATACACCAAAAGTGGCTGTCTCTGCCATCAACAGTAAGAAGAGGAGATAAAACAGATTTTATATCTGATGAACATTTCTACTCCTTGACATCTGAAGAATAGTATAAGTGGGCCTTAGGAAATATTACTGTGAACTACACTGTGGAGGTGATGGAATTCCAGCTGAGCTATTTCAAATCCTAAAAGATGCTGCTGCTAAAATACTGTACTTGATATGCCAACAAATTTGGAAAATTCAGCAGTGGCCATGGGACTGGAAAATGTGTTTTCATTCCAATCCCAAAGAAAGACAATGCCGAAGAATGTTCAAACTAGTTGAAGATCCCAGCATTCAAAGATTTGAAGAAAAAGGTAAAGTTTTTAGTTTTTCCAGGCAGAATTACACCTGAGGGACAGAGACAGAGATTTTTCACCAGGTGGGAGCTGCTGAGCCCCAGGCCTGTGTGTAGAAAGTTAACTAAGCCTTGGTTAGGGTGACCAACTGTCCTGGCTTGTGAAGAACTGAGGGCGTTCTTGGGATGTGGGAGTCTAGCCTCAGGCCTCCGTATATGGGCAACTGTTTCTGCCCCTGGTGGCTCACTCATGCGTTCTCAGGTGCTCTATCATTCCCCCAGCGGATGGGAACAAGAGATGGCACACTTAATAGAAGACATGAGGCAGACAGGTGGGAAGAGGGGCTCACGCTTGCAGGGCCTGGGCATGCGCGAGACTTGGGCTATAGGAGGGCTGAGTGGGCAGCTTCTCCCAGGTACCTTCCCGATTGTTGAAGTAAAACCTCTGCATCCTATTCCTCTTCAGGTCTTGGAAAGAGTCCCACTGTGACCGCCGTCGCCAGTCGTACCAAATGGCCACTGTGCCGTTATTGACCACGGTCAGTTCCGAAGATGTTTTCTCCCCTTCTAGAGTTTCAAAGGTCAAGCGGACAGCAATTCCAACATGCCTCTGGGGAGAGAGGAGGTCTGAGAGATATCCTGGCCTAGGGTGAACAACTCAGCCTGGTCTGTCAGGACTTTCCTGGGTTTGGCACTGAAGTCTCCTGCCCTGGGCTTCCAGGGCCCGGCCACTCTCAAGCACATAGGCATCATACACCAAAAGTGGCTGTCTCTGCCATCAACAGTAAGAAGAGGAGATAAAACAGATTTTATATCTGATGAACATTTCTACTCCTTGACATCTGAAGAATAGTATAAGTGGGCCTTAGGAAATATTACTGTGAACTACACTGTGGAGGTGATGGAATTCCAGCTGAGCTATTTCAAATCCTAAAAGATGCTGCTGCTAAAATACTGTACTTGATATGCCAACAAATTTGGAAAATTCAGCAGTGGCCATGGGACTGGAAAATGTGTTTTCATTCCAATCCCAAAGAAAGACAATGCCGAAGAATGTTCAAACTAGTGTACAACTGCACTCATTTCACATGCTAGCAAGGTAATGCTCAAAATCCTTCAAGCTAGGCTTCAGCAGTATGAGAATTTTCAGATGTACAAGTTGGGTTTAGAAAAGGCAGAGGAACCACAGATCAAATTGCTAACATTCTTGGGATCACAGAGAAAGTAAGAGAATTCCAGAAAAACATCTACTTCTGCCTCATTGACTATGCAAAGGCCTTTTAGTGGATCACAACAACCTACGGTAAATTCTTAAATTCTTATACCAGACCACCTTACCTGTCTCCTGAGAAACCTGTGTGCAGGTGAAGAAGCAACATTTAGAAATGAACATGGAACAATAGTGCATGTTAAGTCACTTTAGTTGTGTACAACTCTGTGGGACCTAATGGACTACAGTTTGCTAGATTCCTCTGTCCCTGGATTTTCCAGGCAAGAATACTGGAGTGGGTTGCCATTTCCTTCTCCAGAGGATCTTCCCAACCCAGGGGTTGAACCCATGTCTCTTATGTCTCCTGCATTGGTAGGTCGTTTCTTTACCACTATTGCCACCTGGGAAGTCCAGACTGGTTTCAAATTGTGAAAAGAGTATGGTAAGATTATAGATTGTCACCCTGCTTATTTAACTTCTATGCAGAGTACACCATGTGAAATGCTGGGCTGGATGACTCACAAGCTGGAATCAAGATTCCTGGGAGAAATATCAACAACCTCAGATATGCAGATACCACTCTAATGGCAGAAACAGAAGAGGAACTAAAGAGCCTCTTGAGGAGGGTGAAAGAGGAGAGTGAAAAAGCTGGCTCAAAACTCAGCATTCAAAAAACTTTGAGATCATGGCATCTGTTTCCATCACTTCATGGCAAATAGAAGGGGGAAAAGTGAAAACAGTGACAGATTTTATTTTCTTGGGCTTCAAAATCACTTTGGACAATGACTGCAGCCATGAAATTAAGACACTTGCTCCTTGGAAGAAAAGCTATGATCAAACTAGACAGTGCATTAAAAAGCAGAGACATCACTTTGCTGACAAAGGTCTGTCTAGTCAAATCTATGGTTTTTACAGTATTGCTTTTACAGTAGTCATGTATGGATGTGACAGCTGGACCGTAAAGAAGGCTGAGCATCAAAGAATCGATGCTTTCAAACTGTGGTGCTGGAGAGGATTCTTGAGAGTCCCTTGGACTACAAGGACATCCAACCAGTCAATCCTGAAGGAAATCAACCCTGAAATTCATTAGAAGGGCTGATGTTGAAGCTGAAGCTCCAGTACTTTGGCCACTTGATGCAAAGAGCTGACTCACTGGAAAAGACCCTGATGCTGGGAAAGACTGAAGGTGAAGGAGAACGGGGCGGTAAAGGATGAGATAGTTAGATAGCATCATGGACTCAATGGACATGAATCTGAGCAAACTCCAGGAGAGAGTGAAGGGCAGGGAAGCCTGGAGTGCCGCAGTCCATGGGGTCGCACACAACTTAGTGACTGAACAATAAGCGATGACAAAGCCATTCCTGTGTGAGAAGGTTTGCTTATTTACATGTTTGGGGACTAGGTACAAACTGCGTGGCTTGTAGCATTCTCTTTTCAGACTCGTGACTTTATTCTGGCTCAAGTTAATGTTGCTGTTAACATTTTCAAACATATGCTGAAGGTGAGATCAGATACAGATGCAAACAGGAGAATGTTCAGGCTCTTGTGACTGCCACAGTCTCCCTGAGACTGCCTCACAAGGGAGGCCCTTCCAGCAGGTGGGTGAGGGTGAAGGTGGTTTTACCTTGTCCTCTGAATTACTGCCTCGGATCCAGCAGGCTGGCTTCCCACAGAACAGCAGAGAAGGGCCAAGAACAGGCATAGGAACCACATCAGGGTAATTGGCCAATAAGTCTCTGTAAGACAACCCGATGATGTATTTTTCCTAAGCCTGCCACAGTCTTGCCACATGGAGCCCATGGAGATGGCTGCCAGAAAATGTGGAGATGTGCCCGGCTCTGCCCTCCAGTGGAGCATCATCAGCTCCATCCTGCTGCATTCCTGCAATGGGAGGCTCTTGGACATAAAAAGAGACTCTTCATGCACACAGCATTAGGGGAGTCTGGAGAGCCCCCATTTATGAGCAAAGGAATGTCTAGGAAGACCCCCTTAGGAGCTGGCTGCTGGAAGAGGAGAGACGGCAGTAGTGCAGTAAGCACAGGCATCCCTTCGAATGGGCTAGAGGGAGGGGGTGACAGCCACGAGCAAGAGGCTGGGGTGGGGGCACTCGGGTTCCAGGAGGGAAGCCTGCCTTAGGATACTTGCAAGTGCTGGGGAAGCCACACACTCCAACCGCTCTCCCTCAGGCCCAGGGCCCAACTCACAAGTGCACTGTGTCTTCAGAGGAGCTTTCCAAGCTCCTTTCAAACACTGAATAGTCTTCCACCGTAACAGTGGAGAAAGGCCGCCCTTTGCCCACCACCTCCAGGCCATCAATATCCTGAGAGACAGAGAAAGGAAAGGTTATTTGACTGAAGACAGGCCCCACCCTGAGGGGCTTCAGAGTAGGCACAGAGGCCTTACCAACCTGCTGGCTAAAATTCAGCTCTGCCATGATGCTCTGCAGCTCCTTGCGGCGGCAGGTCAGAAACAGACTCCGATCCCAGGTGTAGCGGTACCATGCGTCCTTCTGGGCTGGCAACCCTAGAGCAGGGTCCAAGAACCCTAAGCACAGGCTGCTGCCATGCCCCCTCCCTACCCATGTTCAAGGGCTCTGAGAGTACCCACCCCAGCACCACTGCTGGGAGAGCTGAAAACACAGCTTCCTCCTCCAGGCCCCACACCTACTGCCTCAGCAGCCCTTCACAGGACTCTGGAAAAACCAGCTTCCAGACCATCAAATTTTTGGATTATAATAAAAATAACAATAGCAGCTACCTTTTATTGTGTTTAACAATGAGTCAGAACCTCTTAATACACACCATGTCTTATTTAACCCTCTCACAACCCCATGACTGGGAAGCTGAGGACCGGAGAGGTTAAATAACTCACTGGTGTTCACAAACTCAACACAGCTGGGACCTGAACCCAGGTGGTCTGGCAGCCTTTAAAGCCGTGCTGCCCATTAAAAATATGCTGCAAACAACAAATGCAAGGCATGAATATGTAATCAAAATTTTCCAGATGCCACATTTAAACAGCTGTTTTCTTTTTAGAAACAGTAATATATTTAACCCAGTATATTAAAAATATTATCATTTCAACATGTAATCAATATGAACATGTAATCAACATGAAAATTATTAATAAAGTCCATTTTTCCAAACTGATTTTCAAAACCCAGTGTGTAGTTTACACTTCCGGCACATCTCAGCTCAGACCGCCACATTCCGGGTGCTCAGCAGAGGGAGTTCAGCGCAGTTAAGGACAGTGACGCCCTAGAGCTGGGCCCCTCCCACCACTGCCCCCGTGGTCTTACTGGAGGGGCCTGGACCACCACCCCAGAACCCTGATCTCTTACCCCCAAGGCCAGTCTCCTTTACATCCCACTCCTCACCCATCTCTGCCTGGATGGACCAGGGCTTCTTGATCTGAGTGATTGGCTCCACGAGGCCACGCTGAGTTTTTGTCTTTGTCATTACCAGACCCGTCATTTCGTCTCCCACGTATTCCAGTCGACTCCAGAACCCACTGGTCAATTCGCAGCCCTGTCGATGGAGGACAGATGAGTCAGACTATCTGAGCACCTTTGAGAGAGGCGGGTGGGAGGTCTGGGAACACCGAGCTCTACAGACTACAGTTGCTCCCTCTGGGGAATTCATGCTGCCCTGCGAACAGGAGAGAAGCCCAACTTTCTTATTTGCAGGCTGCCGTGTTATATGTTTACCTGGCCCCAGAGAGGGCAAGTTGGTCCAACACTGAGGTGCCAGAGCACATCATGACACCCTGGGGCGACTGAAAGCTGGAGCCTCAGGTTTTAGGAGATAAAACCAAGACAAAGACTATTCTAATAACATAGTACCTGTGATATCTTTCTCCTCAAACTAACTAACGGTGACTACCACAGGCCAAATTATTTATCTGGCCAGTCCCTGATGACAAGGAATAGAACCAGTAATAGAATTTAGTAAAGACCTTGAGGGTTTAACAAAGCTTTGTACTGGATAGGTTTTTTTTTTTTTTTTTTGTCCCCAGCTGTCCAGACCCCTCCCACAGGGTGCACTGTTCTTACCTTCCCATCAGACCGTGTTGCCAGCATTCGGTCAAGGAGCTCCCGTTCCTCCTGGATCTGTCTGTAGGTCTCCCCTGTGTGCATCAGCAGCTCGCTGACTGGCTTCTTCAGCCGTTCTAAAGAGAACCAAGAATGCAATCCCACCACCAAATCCAAATAAGTAGGGGCCTGAGCTCTCTGAACTGATTAGCTCCAGTCACTGGGCTGATTTCATGACCTACTAAGTACAGGAAGCACTTGGGAGGACTCAGCACAAGCCTGAATCCAGGCTCTGCGGGTGAAAGGGGAGAAAAACACAGCAGCAGAGCCTCAGAGCCAGGTGAGGCCAAGCAGGCGTCCTGTCCACTCTGCTCACCACCGAGAGCTTCCTGCTGCTTCTTCCGAAGGGCTATGTTGCGCTGCCAGTTTTTCAGAAAGTTGTGCTGCACAGGCGGGACCCAGGGAGGATGTGCCTTCTCTTCTTTTGGGGCTTCCTGGTTTGGCTCTTCTTCAGTTGAGATGAGGGTCATCAGACAGGGTGGGGTGTGTATCAGCTCAGCCAGCTGAAAAGAGCAATGTGAGTGTGGAGGGCCAGGGAAGGTGTGGCAGTGGGGCTGAGTAGACTTCTCCAGGCCCAAATCCCTGCTGTCCTCCCTTTCTGCCGAGTCCCTCCTCTCCAGGACCACACGGTAGCAAGTGACAGAAAACACATCATAGAACCAGGGGTGCTGTCAGTCCCCTCTCACCCAGAATGGGAAGACTGTGGTCCACGTCCTTTCCTGTGTCTGTTCTCCTCCCAGCTGCGCTTGACACTCTCACCTGCTGCATGACGGCGCCATTTTTATTGGACCCCAGGCCTTTTAACACCTGAGAGATTCTCTACCTGGAACTTCAGGAAACTAAAGAACTGAGAGAGAGAAGCGCTGCATGATGAGAAAGTTGGGAAGACAGACAGTCTCTCCGTGTGGCCCTGGGAGCTATGGGGAGCCACCTTCCTCCACCATGTGCACAGAGGAGGGGAAATAAAGCTGGGGTGCAGACAGCAGTGGCGGAGGGGGTGGGCTCAGGCTGATGAGAGGCAGACACACTCTCGCCTTTAGGTTCCTCCAGGCTCTTGTCTCCTTATAGTGAATTCCTGACTTCTGCTGAAGCTAGCTTACGTAGGCTTCACTATGTTGGGGGGAAGGAGCACATATCACCTCAAATTCTGTAACCCCAGTCCTGCTGGACTCTGCCAGGTGGTAAGACTGCAATGACCTCAGTGATTTCTCTCCCTCAGGCAGCTGTGTACAAACAAACCTGGGTGTTCCCTCGAGCAATTGCAATTCTCTTAAAGTCCTGGAGACTCCCCAGGATGTGGTGGGGCAGGATCTGGTCGCTGCCATGGAAGATGTCACCTGGCCCTGGAAGCAAAAAGAAGAGGCAGGAAGGCAAGCTACAGCCAGCTGGTCCTCTGACAGGGCCCCACGTTCTCTCCAGGATGACTCATGAACTTGATGCCAGTGCACACCAGAGTAGTCCAGGGGCTTTGTGGCTGCGTCTGGAGTAGCAGGATGTGCTACCAAGTGCGAGACCTTCCTCCTATGATCCTTGGGTTTGGGTTTACGGATGATAAATCTCTGGGTAATTACATGTTTATCTTCTGTTTCAATAAGGCGTGGAAGATGTTGCTAAAAAGAAATAAGACAGAGATTTCACATGAAATCAAAAGGAGGGAAAAAGCCACCCTTCTCCTCTATCCTAATTCTTGGTTGAATTCCTGAAGGCAGACGAATTTGTTTCTCTAGATCTTCCACATGTTCTGTTGAGGAAATGCCTTTGTAACAGCTATGAGACTTATTAACATCCTGGGGAAAAAATGAAAACATCTCATGCTTCCAGATAGTTCAGGTGAGAAGTGGCACACTTTCCCAGGAAAAGGAGGGGGTTATCCATATCTGTAACTCATTTTCCCTTATGTGAAATGCAGATGGCATCACTGGCCTCTGTGGGAAACAAATTACTTCATTCTTTCATTTCTCTATGGTTCTATACGAATCTAAGGAATGTTAATAGGACATAGTAAATTCCATTGGATGCAAAAGTGAACAGATTCATGTTTGATGGATTCTTCCATGGAATCAGACACTCCCTCTGAGTAGGGAGGCAGGGGACAGGCAATGGACATGGTTGAAGTTCTAGAACACCCAGGTGGCAAGGAGAGGTTCCTGCAGCAAAGGATCCCTGGACTTCATCCTTACCTTCCTCAAGTCTTCCTTCTTAATGGCTAAGGCAAGAATGTCATCTCCTTGTAGCACATTGCTAACAGGTTCAGGTTCTTCCTGAATTGGGGGTGTAGGCTGTTCAGGTACCTTTGCCCGCTTCTTTTCTGAAGAAGAGCAGATAGTTCAAGTGTTTAAAAATAGATATTTTTATATTCCATGGTGGGGAGGGCAGCCAAAGCTGGACACCTGGATGGACAGCAGGGGCTGCCAAGGTTGCTGGGGTGACAGGAGAGGTGGAGTGACAGGAGTGCCGGGTGACAGGAGTGCTGGGGTGACAAGAGTGCAGGGGTGACAGGAGAGGTGGGGTGACAGGAGAAGTGGGGTTACAGGAGTGCTGCGGTGACAAGAGTTCTCTCTTGGAGGTCCACACCCACCCCCCAAATGGTGGCTGAGACTTTGTAGCTGAAACTGAGATCAGAAGTTCTTTCATTCCAGGCTGTGCTACTTATAGCTGGACAGCCTTGGGTACATCATTTGGTCTCAGTTTTCTTTTGTAAAAAGAGAAACTAAATAAGTGGCTCCCAAATGTTAGTTAAATGTCTACCTCAGAATCTCTTGGGAAGTTTTACAAATACAGCTTCCTGGCTCCTGACTCCCTAGCTGACTCTGATGCAGTGCTTTGGGACAACTAGACACTTTCTCAGTCTCCTCCCTCCAGTGATGGTACTGTCCATTCTTCCAGGTGAAGGCACTAGGTTTCCTAAGACACTGATAAAAATGTGGATGCTCTGGGAAAAGCAGAACTTTCACCACTGGCCATTCACATCACATTCTTCCATTTAATAAATACTATTTAAACATCTTCTCCTGAGAAACCTATATGCAGGTCAAGAAGCAACAGTTAGAACTGGACATGGAACAACAGATTGGTTCCAAATAGGAAAAGGAGTACATCAAGGCTGTATATTGTCACCCCGTTTAGTTAACTTATATGCAGAGTAAATACATCATGTGAAATGCTAGGCTGAAGCACAAAGTGGAATCAAGATTTCTGGGAGAAATATCAATAACCAAAGATACGCAGGTGACACCACCCTTATGGCAGAAAGCAAAGAAGAACTAAACAGCTTCTTGATGAAAGTGAAAGAGGAGAGTGAAAAGGTTGACTGAAAACTCAACATTCAGAAATCTAAGATCATGCATCCAGTCCCATCACTTCATTGCAAATAGATGGGGAAACAATGGAAACAGTTTTATTTCTAGTTTTATTGGAAAGCCTCTTGGCTTTCTTTATTTTGGGAGGCTCCAAAATCACTGCAGATGTTGACTGCATCTGAGTGATTAAAAGACACTTGCTCCTTGGAAGAAAAGCTATGACCAACCTAGACAGCATATTAAAAAGCAGAGACATTGCTTTACCAACAAAGGTCCATCTAGTCAAAGCTATGGCTTTTCCAGTGGCCATGTATGGATGTGAGAGTTGGACTATAAAGAAAGCTGAGTGCCGAAGAATTGATGTTTTTGAACTGTGGTGTTGGAGAAGACTCTTGACAGTACGTTGGACTGCAAGGAGATACAACCAGTCAATCCTAAAGGAAATCAGTCCTGAATATTCATTGGAAAGACTGATGCTGAAACTAAAGCTCCAATATTTTGGCCACCTGATGTGAAGAACCAACTCATTTGAAAAGACCCAGATGCTAGGAAAGTTTGAAGGTGGGAGGAGAAGGGAACAACAGAGGATGAGATGGTTACATGACATCACCAACACGATGGACATGAATTTGAGTAGGCTCCAGGAGTTGGTGACAGCGAGGTTTGGCGTGCTACAGTCTACGGAGTCGCAGAGTCAGACATGACTGAGTGACTGAACTGAACTGATATGCCAGCCACTGTGCTAGGCTTTGGGGATATAAGGCAAAGTCTTAAGCTTCAAAGAGCACATCCCTATGGGAGGCAAGACTGTGAAACAGATGCAACTAGGGTGACTGTGGGAGCATCTGGGGGCCTCAATCCAGTGTGTGGAGTAGTCACGGAGGGCTTCTTAAGGAGGTAATTAACTGAGAGTTGAAGGATGATGAGAGACAAGGGAAAGGAAGTGGAGGATAGGAATTCCCAAGAACAGAGCATGATGAGGCCTAGAGGCAAGAAAGGATAGAGCACACATCTGAAACTCAAAGCGTGTGTTTTTAAATAGCTAGAGTGCAGTGAGGTGGGAAGTAGGAAGCAGTTCTGGGACAGAAAAGTAGGACCATATCACGACGAACTTAGTGAGCCACGTAAAGGGCTTCAGTTTGTACCCTGTGGGCCACAGGATGGCAAGGAGTGGATTAGTGGGTACAAGGATGAGCACAAGATCACTTAGGAGCCTACTGCAGAGGTGAAGTGATTAGGATACAGTTCATGGCCCAGGAAGAAAGTGTAGAGGTCTGAGCCTGTATCTCTCATGCGCCAGAGCATAGGACTGAGGATGCAAGGCACAGAAACAAGTTATTCCCCAGTTAGGACACACTCCCTGCCTTCCTTCTACAGAGGTGGCTTTATAGTCAAATGCATCTCTTTTTTCTGGCTGGTATCCTCGGGTGCTGCCCTCTGGTTCAGAAGTTTTGAAATAAGACCCTACAATCAAGAGAAAAACCTAAAGCACTGCCTTTAAGGACTTTAAAACACAACTTGGTTTTGTCCACTGCTTCTCATGGTATTCTAATTTTTAAGAAGCAGTGTCATTAAAAAACCCAAGCCAGAATCAACTGAAATATATTAATAACTCTGAACTTTGCATATTGGCCAGAGTCCTTCTCTGCAGCAACAGGGTCAGTAGAAACTCAGGAGCACCCACCAGCCAAGCCACATGGACCTGCGCACACAGACACATGAGGGGCCGAGTGGCTTGGCCACAGGTTCTGGTCTCACCCCCAGCAGATGTGGAGCTCCTTCCACCTCTGTGGAAGGAAGGCCTGGAGTGTGCCATCTCTCCTTCACCTCTCTCTTCTACACAAAGTACCAAAGGTGGTGATAGCCTGAGAGAATTGGTACCAGCTGAAGATCTGCTTTTATAGATATTTTAGTATTATTTATATTTTCCAGAAAATTTGCTTCCTCTATCACTCTGGCTGGTTCTACATCTTCTCAAGAGATTAAGCATCTCCAGACAGGTGTTTTTTTTGCTGTTCAGTTCAGTTCAGTCACTCAGTCAGGTCAAACTCTTTGCAACCCCATGAACCACAGCATGCCAGGCCTCCCTGTCCATCACCAACTCCCGGAGTCCACCCAAACCCATGTCCATCGAGTTGGTGGTGCCATCCAGCCATCTCATCCTCTGTCTTCCCTTCTCCTCCTGCCCTTAATCTTTCCCAGCATCAGGGTTTTTTCAAATGAGTCAGCTCTTCACATCAGGTAGCCAAAGTATTGGAGTTTCAGCTTCAACATCAGTCCTTCCAATAAACACCCAGGACTGATCTCCTTTAGGATGGACTGGCTGGATCTCCTTGCAGATCAAGGGACTCTCAAGAGTCTTCTCCAACACCACAGTTCAAAAGCATCAGTTCTTCGGCGCTCAGCTTTCTTTGCAGTCCAACTCTCACATTCATACACTGGAAAAACCATAACCTTGACTAGACAGACCTTTGTTGACAAAGTAATGTCTCTGCTTTTTAATATGCTGTCTAGATTGGTCATAACTTCTTCAAAGGAGTAAGCATCTTGTTTTTTTACTGATGGGTATATAATTACCATGTACCGATTTATAAACTTTTAACATTGCTAAAAATTTCTGAAGTACAGTATATGCTGTGCTACTAGACAATCAGGGAATGGTGTGTTCTAGTTAATATTCATAGAAATACACATTTACATGTATACATTTTAAACTTCAATTTACCCTAGAGAATATGTATATATACCAAGTACCTTCTATGTACTACGAATTACAGAGAAGATGGTATTAAATGGTCGATGAGATGGCTCCTTCTCTTGAGACACTGAAAGTACCAGCAGACACAAACACACACACACACCAGTCACAACACGAGAGCCTAAATTAGTCAGACAAACAACAGCTTTGGTTCCACAGCGAAGAAGGAACAGGTGGCTGTAGATGGTAAAGTTAGGACTCTAAGGGAAGTTTCAGAAAAGCAGCTAGCTACAGGGGTCAGAGGCAGCTTCACAGGTTAAGTTAGACCTTGAAGGTTCAGAAGCCTTTGCATAGGCAGAGCAGCAGAGGTATTTCAGGGGAGATCACAGTCAGAGCAAAGGCGGAGGTGGGCTGAGTGTGGCGTATGTGAGGCACGGTGACACAGGCCTGTGGGTGACATTGGAGACAGAAGGGAACCAGGGCAGCACCTCTGTACACTAAGTCTGGAGCATCGGATCGTTCTCTGTCAGCAAGAAGGAGGTTGGGTTCAGAAGAGCGAGTTGATGAGAGCGGCACTTCAGAGACTCATTCGGCAAGGGTAGAAGACCAGGAAGACAGGAGAGGCAGAGACAAGCTAGGGCAGACAGGCAGGAAGGGCAGTCCTGTGGGGGTCACGCCTGCACCTGAAACGGGGTTTCCACGGGGTTGAAGCATGTCTCCTACTGAACCTGTGGAGGCCCAGCTACTTCCAGTTCTTTGGTCCAGAAACCCAAGCTGAATGGGGCCTCCTGATAAGATACACAGCGGGCACTTTGCCCGTGTCCTGATAGCTGTGAGAGGGTTAGAGACCAGCCCCCTTGTACAGGGAAGTCAGGTGACACCTCTGCTGGAGCAAGCCCAGGCAGTGGGAAGCAAGGTTCTCAGGTGGGTAGGAGGTACAAAGTTGGGAGAGGGGAAGGAGGGAACTATGGAGGGAAAAGAAACCTGGGCTCTTAGTTTTTCTGCTTCCTGTTTCATCTAAATGCTATTCTTTATTAGTGTTGATTCAGGTCTTTGGGAAATTCTGACCTCACAGTTGCACTGGAGGAACCAAGGGAGGGGCTATCTGTACCAAGGGTGAGCTTTAATTGATGGTGGAGAGGCATCTGGGAGTCTGGGAGACTTCCCAGTTTCTTAGCAACAAGAGCAAGGAGAAACCTAGAAGTCAAAAGGACTCAGGTCCCTAAACAGGTTTTGCTTGCCTTTTTGCTATAATTCAGAGACTGTGGAGAAACACAGCAAAAGATTACAGTTGGTGATTAACTTTATTATATTGGAAGGGGTAGGAGGGAGTATGGCCCAACTACATTAGAGGCTTTCCCTCAGGTATTTAAAAGGAAAAAGTTACCTTACATGCTTTTTTCTTTCCTCACCTTAATGCATATTCTTAAATCAAGGTCTGGCCACAGGACTGGAAAAGGTCAGTTTTCATTCCAATTCCAAAGAAAGGCAATGCCAAAGAATGCTCAAACTTCCACACAATTGCACTCATCTCACACGCTAGTAAAGTAATGCTCAAAATTCTCCAAGCCAGGCTTTAGCAATATGTGAACCGTGAACTTCCAGATGTTCAAGCTGGTTTTAGAAAAGGCAGAGGAACCAGAGATCAAATTGTCAACATGTGCTGGATCATGGAAAAAGCAAGAGAGTTCCAGAAAAACATCTATTTCTGCTTTATTGACTATGCCAAAGCCTTTGACTGTGTGGATCACAATAAACTGTGGAAAATTCTGAAAGAGATGGTAAACTCAGCAGTGGCCACAGGACTGGAAAAGGTCAGTTTTCATTGCAATCCCAAAGAAAGGCAATGCCAAAGAATGCTCAAACTACCGCACAGTTTTACTCATCTCACATGCTAGTAAAGTAATGCTCAAAATTCTCCAAGCCAGGCCTCAGCAATAAGTGAACCATGAACTTCCTGATGTTCAAGCTGGTTTTAGAAAAGGCAGAGGAACCAGAAATCAAATTGTCAACATCCGCTGGATCATGGAAAAAGCAAGAGAGTTCCAGAAAAACATCTATTTCTGCTTTATTGACTATGCCAAAGCCTTTGACTGTGTGGATCACAATAAACTGTGGAAAATTCTGAAAGAGATGGAAATACCAGACCACCTGACCTGACTCTTAAGAAACCTGTATACAGGTTAAGAAGCAACATTTAGAATTGGACATGGAACAACAAACTGGTTCCAAATAGGAAAAGGAGTACATCAAGGCTGTATATTGTCACCCTGCTTATTTAATTTCTATGCAGAGTACATCATGAGAAACGCGGGGCTGGAAGAAATACAAGCTGGAATCAAGATTGCTGAGAGAAATATCAATGACCTCAGATATACAGATGACACCACCCTTATGGCAGAAAGTGAAGAAGAACTAAAGAGCCTCTTGATGAAAGTGAAAAAAGAGAGTGAAAAGTTGGCTTGAAACTCAACATTCAGAAAACTAAGATCATGGCATCTGGTCCCATCACTTCATGGCAAATAGATGGGAAAACAGTGGCAGACTTTATTTTTCTGGGTTCCAAAATCACTGCAGATGCTGACTGAAGCCATGAAATTAAAAGACACTTTACTCCTTGGAAGAAATGTTATGACCAACTAGATAGAATATTCAAAAGCAGAGACATTACTTTGTCGACTAAGGTCCATCTAGTCAAGGCTATTGTTTTTCCTGTGGTCATGTATGGATGGGAAAGTTGGACTTTGAAGAAGGCTGAGAACTGAAGAATTGATGCTTTTGAACTGTGGTGTTGGAGAAGACTCTTGAGAGTCCCTTGGACTGAAAAGAGATCCAACCAGTTCATTCTGAAGGAGATCAACCCTGGGATTTCTTTGGAAGGAATGGTGCTAAAGCTCAAACTCCAGTACTTTGGCCACCTCATGCAAAGAGTTGACTCATTGGAAAAGACTCTGATGCTGGGAGGGATTGGGGGCAGGAGGAGAAGGGGACAACAGAAGATGAGATGGCTGGATGGCATCACGGACTCCATGTACGTGATTCTGAGTGAACTCCGGGAGTTGGTGATGGACAGGGAGGCCTGGCGTGCTGCGATTCATGAGGTCGCGAAGAGTCGGACGTGATTGAGCAACTGAACTGAACTAAGAGGAAAGAACCATGAATCAAGCATGGATCTTTTCCTCCAAGAGCTGTTAATTTGTAAGACACAGTTGAGCCTAGAAAACTACAAAATAAAACATTTCATTAAGGGTATCTATATTAGCAGTATAGGTTAGATATCATGGGACCTTAAAACCCAATTTAAGTGCCATACATCCATGACCTGGAGGGGATTTCACTATCACCTGAAAAATGGGTAGGGTATCTTTACATTTAAATTACATTTTTATTATTTTCATTAATCTCTCCTTTTTTAAAGGAGAACATTGTCTTTCTAACCTCTGTTGTGGCAAGAAGTTACTCCTTGCTGAAATACTAGTCCAGGAATTATTTTTTCTTAAATTGAAGTATAGTTGATTTACAATGTTTCTTGTATACAGCAGTGATTCAGTATACATATGTAGTATATATTCTTTTCAGAATATTTTCCATGATAGGTTATTAAAATATATTGAATATAGCTCCCTGTGCTATCAGTAGGTCCTTGCTGGTTATCTATTTTATATACAGTAATGTGAATCTGTTAATCCCATACTCCTAATTTATGCTCCCCCCCTTTCCTCTTTGGTAACCATGTTTGTTTTCTCTGTCTGTGGGTCTATTTCTAGTCTATAAGTACATTCATTTGTGTCATTTGTTTAGATTCTACAAATGAGTGATTATCAAATGATATTTGTTGCAAGATGCGTAGGATTTAGATATGAAAGATGCATAGGATTTAGATATGTGAACTTGTGGTGGATGGCTGGAAGAATTAGCAAGAGCAGAGATGAAATAATCTGGCTTGTGAAGGCAGATTTCCTGTGATAAAGAGGACAAGATAATGGGGCCCCTGGGAGATGGTCCAGTCTGAAAACCTGCGAGTCTGCCTCTGTGCCATATGCTAGCTCCCCTCTCCCTGCTGCCCTCATCTCAGTCTCAGCCGAAATTCTGACATATCGCTCCTGACTTCCACTCTCAGCTTCCTCAATAGGACTTGTTTCTGTTTATAACAATGTTGTAGCTCTTCAGACTTGAGAAAACCAAGATACTACACATTTCATTTGTTCAAGGTGGTATCTGCTTTAAAGTATCATGATGACATTAGCAATGATATGGGCAGAGGAAGGAGGAGAGATGATACAGGGCTTATGTGGACACCCACACAACGAATCCCAAGGTATGAGGTCGTATGGTAACAAGGCCTTTGTCCAATGTCCAGTTATTCACTTAGTCCCAGAGGGCACAGCTCTGGATGGACACCTCTCATCACTTGATAATGAGCAGTAGGGGGTCACCCCACAGTGGCATTTCCAGCTAATGGTTGGGCCATGTAACTTGAAATCCAAGACCATGTGTTTATTAAGGCCACTCTGTCTTATCTGCACTCACATCCCTCTCTCCTGTTGCCCACTTTGCTACTTGTTGCTGTTTGCCCCACACCTGAGTCTCCTTCCAAGCTTCCTCAGAAGACTAGAACACAGCTCATTTTGTTTTAAGGGCCTTAATACCACTGGCTACCACAGAGGGACATATAATCGAATATGGGCTATCATGAAGTCTTGGGAATTGTATAAAGCCCTTCAAATCATGATCTCTCCTCTCTAGTTCTGAGTCCCTTGGTAAGAATATGAATCAAATCTATCAGATGCCTCCTTCTAATAAAGAGATGCTATCACCAATGCCTAACCTCCAGTCCCAAACTCAAGTTAAAGGTTGTGAAGAATTTTTGAAGAATTTCTTCCTGGACAAAACTATTAGTTGTCTTACAATTAATTCAGAGTTGCGAACATGAGTCTAGCTGGGCTAATGCAAGTCATTCTGAGCACTTTGTTGGGGTTCCTGGGAAGCTTCCCAGTGGGATTGCAAAATCAGCAAGACATAAACCTGGAGCTGTCTACTGTCATCTTTGCCACCAAGTTAAGAGGAGCCCACTGAAGAGGGAAATTAACATAAAAGAAAGTAGAGACAATAGTTGGAAACCAGAGAGAAAAAAAGAGAGCAAAATACAATATCCATTGAGCCCTTGAGAATACGCCTATAAACAGCCCATTTCTGAGTTTATCCATGGAAAATTCAGTTAAATTAGTCATTTCTTTTCTTCTTTATTATCACATTCACATTCATATTTATATTTATTTTGTTTTGCTTAAGTCAATTTGATTTGGATTTCTATTACTTACAAAAGAAATAATCCTGATGTATGAGCTTCAAGAGGGATGATCCGCATTAGCAAGATTCCATATTATGAAGAAATTTGGTCACGTTGGGGCATTTCTTAACTCCTACATTAAACCACATACTTCTGTCTGCCTAGCATCTTGGATAATAGCCTGTACACAGTAGACTGTCAGAGTTTGCTTTGTTCTGTGCTAACAATGAAGGAGCAGGCATTAGAGGCAAGTGAATTAGCAGAAGCATCGTTTTTAGGTGAGAATGAACATAATGGCTGATATTGATAAGATGGAGACTAGTCTGTGTGCTTTGAAAATCTCATGCTGCGGAATGGTCAAAAATAAGTAAATAACATAATGCTTTGCATTCACCAGCCCATCTCAGCTGGAGCCATTGATTCCTGTCATCTGCAGGTTCAGCAACCTTCCATTTCACAGCTGATCCGGCTGGGGCTAAGTACAAAGGCTCAGCTCAACTGGCTGGCAGAAAGGGAATTAGCCTTGTTTTCATCCAACCAGGTATCCAGATAACAGGAGTGATTGATTACTGGGCACAGGCTTACCGACCAAATACCAGCCTATTAAAAATTCCCCTCGATTCTCTGTTTCACACATTTTTTTTTCACCCTAGTTTTCTCCGAGGACTATAGTCTCTCATTTGCCTCTCCTTGAACCTCAGTGTGCCTGGCTACTTAGCCACTGCTGGTCCTGTCTTGTGAGAATTAGGACCCTGCTTTACACATACGCTCTGGCTCCTGTGAGTTTGGTGAGTTGGATCATTTCAGGAGGCAGATAGATATACTTGATCTTTCTCTTTAATAGCGGGCACAGGATGTTTTCTTGGGTTGTCTTAGATACTAACTCTTGCTCAATAGTCATCATGTGCCTTTGAGCACCAAGCACTAGACCTTGTTGCTGCTTTCCAGGGGTGGGGGCGTCTATCCTGCTTCCTGCACCCTGAACAGCCCATCTCTTCCTCTCTTCTTTATTTCAGTTATTGAGCCCCAAATACCTCTTCTTTATTTCAGTTATTGAGCCCCAAATACCTGATGTCTATTCTTCATTTATCAAGGATGGGAGGCAAATAAGCTTCACTTTCACATAAGGTCAGATCAACAGAATGGGAATCATTTCAAAAGCTATATAGCATTTTTTTTATTTTAATGAGAAATTGGGAGCTATCCTATGTTCTTGAAGAGTATAGTAAATATAAAAGTGATAGGTTTATCTTGTTTACCTTTAACAAAACAGTGAGAAACAATTCATTCGTTTTCCTTCCACTTCTTTTTCTTAGAGACTTGTCCCTTCACCACAAACTCAGAAAGGCATTTCTATAAAGGACAAAATATTGCCTGTACTTTTTCTTAGGTGTTTTGGACCAGGGGTAAAAAATCTGACCAGACCTGAGTCTGTCTATTGTTTTATCAGCAGTTTGAATTCAGGTAGCAGAGAGAGGGAATCAGTTATGTCAGTAGAATGGTTAGCAAGGTGTTCCTATAAAGGACCAGAGGGTAAACATTTTGTTTTTGGCAGCAATCTGTTCTCTGTCACAGCTACTTAACTGGTATCATAGCATGCATGGAGCCACAGATACCATTAATATTAATATATAGGAATGGGATTGGCTATTATAATAAAGCTTCATTTATATAGACAGGTGCCAGGCAGGATTTGGCCTGTGGGCTGTAGTTCACTGAGCAATGAGTTACATCATGGTGACTGTTTGAACAGAAAGATCAACTTGCATCAGTTTGGGGCCCTTCACCTGCTGACAATTAATCAAAGGAAGCCTATAATCAGAACGAAAATGATAGAGGAGCAGCTTGGTGCTTTAGAACAGAGAAGAAAGGCCATCAGAACTCTGATAGATCATGCGGAGAGTCTTAGACCCAACTTTTCTGGTCCAAATCTTATGAAGCTATTATTATTTTCTCAACTTCTTTATCCATGATATTGCCTTTTGCTGTTATTTGCTAAAACCCCTTAAGTTAGTTCTCAGTTCAGTTCATTTCGGTCGCTCATTCATGTCCGACTCTTTGTGACCCCATGAACCGCAGCACGCCAGGCCTTCCTGTCTATCACCAACTCCCAGGGTCCACCCAAACCCATGTCCATTGTGTCGGTGATGCAATCCAACCATCTCATCCCCTGTTGTCCCTTTCTCTTCCTGCCCCCAATCTCTCCCAGCATCAGGGTCTTCTCAGATGAGTCAGCTCTTTGCATCAGGTGGCCAAAGTACTGGAGTTTCAGCTTTAGCATCATTCCTTCCAAAGAGATCCTAGGGCTGATCTCCTTCAGAATGGACTGGTTGGATCTCCTTGCAGTCCAAGGGACTCTCAAGAGTCTTCTCCAACACCACAATTCAAAAGCATCAATTCTTCGGCCCTCAGCTTTCTTTATAGTCCAACTCACATCCATACACGACTACTGGAAAAACCATAGCCTTGACTAGATGGACTTTTGTTGGCAAAGCAATGTCTCTGCTTTTGAATACGCTATCTAGGTTGGTCATAACTTTCCTTCCAAAGAGCAAGTGTCTTTTAATTTCATGGCTGCAATCACCATCCACAGTGATTTTAGAGCCCAGAAAAATAAAGTCTGCCACTGTTTCCATTGTTTCCCCATCTATTTGCCATGAAGTGATGGGATCAAATGCCATGATCTTAGTTTTCTGAATGTTGAGTTTCAAGCCAACTTTTTCACTCTCTTCTTTCACTTTCATCAAGAAGCTCTTTAGGTCTTCTTCACTTTCTGCCATAAGAGTGGTGTCATCTGCATATCTGAGGTTATTGATATTTCTCCAGGCAATATTGATTCTAGCGTCTGCTTCTTTCAGCCCAGTGTTTCTTATGATATACTCTGCATATAAGTGAAATAAGCAGGGTGACAATATAAAGCTTTGACGTACTCCTTTGCCTATTTGGAACCAGTCTGTTCCATGTCCAGTTCTAACTGTTGCTTCTTGACCTGTATACAGGTTTCTTAAGAGTCAGGTCAGGTGGTCTGGTATTCCCATCTCTTTCAGAATTTTCCACAGTTTATTGTGATCCACACAGTCAAAGGCTTTGGCATAGTTTTAGTAGCTTCATATGCCTAATCACTGCCAAACTCTGATAAGACAGAAATTCTACCATTTGGGGTTCTTGGTTTTGAACATCAGAACACCATCAGGTCTTTTAAGCCTACTTAGGATTCATTTTAATCAGATATCGTGGGACACATAGATGTGAAAATGATTCTTAAGAAGGAGGAAAAATTTTTACTTACAGGTTCCTAAAAACATCGTGTCACATGGAACCACACATAGGGAAGCACCATGTTGGGTCAGAAGGCAAAGAAAGTGAAGGGAAAGTGTGAACTAGAGCCTTGACTGTGGTTTTCATGAGATGGGATGGACAAGGCAGTGTACGCAGGCTTAGGCTTGGTTTAAGTAATTTCAGTTGGCTTTATGACATTGGGGCTGTCTCTAGTCGACTGGTACCTAGTCCTGGAATGATTAGAACAGGGGCCTAGGAGCCCAGAGTGCAAGGTAGTTGTTCCTATGAGCTCTGGATTGGCTGGTTTGCATATGAAAGTTGTGCTCACAGATGTTCCCTGGAAGGCACAATCTCTACAGGGTCATCAAGACATTAAGATGTCCAGCATCAAACAAAGGAACTAAATAATATGGCTGTTACATCTGGATAACTTAAAAAAGAAATCTGCTGAAAGGTTATTGGGTACCACACAGAGAAGATGGGAAGCAAACCTGCCCAAAAGTTATTGGGTACCATGCAGAAAAGATAGGAAGCATAGAAGATTAGACTGGAAAATGGGCAGGATTCCAGAGAGGCTAGGCAACTGAAAATATGGCTAAGGTTTCATCCCAGGTCATCCTGGTCAGGAAGCAATGCTGGGCCTTCTACAGTGTCATCTTCACTCCACATTAGCCCTGCCACTACTGATCGCTTCCTCCACACTGCTCAACTCTGCTTCGTCCGCTGAAAATTACCTTTAATTACTCCTGGGTCTTTTTGTTGCTCCTTCAAGAATCAAATTCCCTGGGAGGGCCATACATTTATCCAGACTCAGGTCACATGCCTATGCTCTAGCTTCCAAGGGGCCGAAAAGAGATACGGATGCTCAGTTTTTCAAACAACTATAGTGAAAGGCCCAGACTTTGCCTCTTATTGTTACCAAATGCAAGTTTGCGTGCCTGAAGCCAGTGAGGTCAAATAATATTGAAATGTTGGAGTTTGAAGAAAAGAAAGGTTTATTGCAGATTCCCACAAGGAGAATGAGTGGCTCATGTCTCAGAAAACCTTGAACTCCCTGAAGGGTTGCAGTGAAGCGTTTTTAAAGGCAAGGTGAAGGAGAGGCGTGGCTGGCTGCTGCAAACCTCTTGGTGTCGGAATCCTTTCTTCTTGCTGCTGTCCACTTTGGTCAGGCCATGATGCTCCGATAAACCTCCAACAAGAAAAATGCTGTTCTCTGTTCTGCAGCTCTTCATCTCTATATGAATTGAAAAGTGTTATAGCCTTAAAGGTCAGAGCTTTGAAAATGGGCTCTCCTGTCTGTTTCAGGCGAATAGGCAACATTCTTATCTTGAAGCAAAAGCAATAGAACACAAAGGTTAAAGAAATGGATCCAATCTGGAGTCACATTTGGTCTTCCTTATTATGTTATTACTTTGGTAGTTTCTATAAACAAGAGGGTTTCTCATTTTGGGAAAGGAATAGGGAAGTAGAGGAAAGTCAACGTGTATAACAGCTGATCAGAGTGGATGGAAGTAGGAAGGGACTAGAATTTAGATAAATAGCCAAGAAATCATATCTATATCTATATGAAATATCTATATCTGTATCTATACCTACATCTATAGCTATGCCTGTATCTCCAAGCAAGGGGCAGAGGAGCTGAGTGTTGAGTGCAATGGCAATGGGACTAGAAAGGCAGGAGGTGATTCTAGACCTTGTACAGAATATTCATAGAGTATGATGATGGAGTCAGTGAAGAAATAAATAAAGAAAGAATCAGAGATCTACCTGAGACTTTGATCTAAAGAAAAATTGCATTGTTAACAGAAGTGGGCTGAGTTTTCTCCATCACAGGATATCTAAGTGACAATACCCAGGCAAGAGGAGAAAGGCAGCCCCAGAGCTAAGGGGATAAATGGGGCAAAGAAAGGGGAGGCTTGTGTCATCTAAATGGTCACAATAATGGATTCACAGATGAGGGGGAAGCTGGAAAGTGCGGCATATCAAATTTAGAGGAGTCAGGAAGTCCTAGGGCATTGCAGACTGGGCTAGTCTAGTACAAACCTAGTGAACTTCTAAAAAAGAGGGAGAGGGGCTGGGGAATTAAATTAGGCATAGTAAGAGGTGTGAATGGGGAAGCAAGAGTGAAGTGGGGAAAAAAGAGAGAGCTTGAAAGTAATACTATAGTCTCCAGTTTCAGGCAGTTTTAGGATCCAGTTCAGATAAAGGGTCTGAGAGGTTCAGCATGGCTAATCATATCTGCGCAAATGAGACAGTGGTGTCCAGAACTCACACAAGATCGTGTGGCAGAGGGTTTCCCCAAACTGCTCACCCCGCCTCCCCTCATTTATCCTGTCTCCCTTCTTCCCACTTCAGCTTTGACTGATGGCTAATTTAGACCTGCAAAGTGAGAGTGTTAGTCACTCAGTCGGATCGTATTCTCTGCGACTCCATGGACTGTAGCCCACCAGGCTCCTCTGTCCATGGGATTCTCCAGGCAAGAATACTGGAGTGGGTCGCCATATAAACTTGCAAAAGCCCCACACAGTTCAGGGGAAGTTGATTCATTGACTTGTGTCTTCTTTGTTCCTCTCCTTTCTTTATTGCAAGGACTCAGTGAAGTCAGGGTAGAGAAAAGCTCATGTTTTGGCTGGAAAACTAGAGCAAGGTAGAAGGGCATGTGTCAGGTCTTCAGGCTCAGCTCACCCAGGGAAGAGCAGCCAGGCCAAAGGGACGGCAGAACCATAAGTGTCTTCCGCTGAAAGCAGCTGTGTTTCTTTATCTTTATTACAGATTACTTATTAATGTATGTATCTATTGCATTTCACATCTGGTGGGATTTCCCGTTTTCCTAGGTCTGGTACTCAGTTCTTGTAATGAGAAAAACATGAAGGATGAACGCTGAGTTGATATAGGAGGAAAAACATTAGATATAAACCCTCCCTTTTAAAAAAACTATTAAGATCTTGATTTATTGCAAACGTCAAAATATACCCAAGGTTTAGAGTTCCTCTCTCTCTCCTTCCTCCACTTCTAATTCTAATCAAACATAGAGGAAAATCAATAATGAACAAGTTTTATCCTTTGAGCTGCAGGAACCCGCTGAGGTCTATGTATCAGCACAAAGTACACACACACACACACACACACACACACACACACACACACACACACACACTCAGACACTCACGCAACTCTCTCTAGCCAATTCTAGGTTCTGAAATATTTAGCTCCTCAGAGACTTAATTGTTGCTGGTCTGTTTCTTCTCCTTCCTCCTCTCCCTTAACCCTGGGTCCCAAATCCCATTCATCTTCAGCGCCACCCCACCCCCACCCCTCGCCCCGCCACTAGAGTCTGATTAAACTCCATGGCAGACCCCTTCCATTCTGGCTGAGCCACTCGAAGTCAGAGGAAGCAGAGGAGATGATGCGAAAGCCGAAGGAGCCTGGCGAGGCAGCTTAGCACCCAATGTGGGGAGACGGTCCTGACAAGATTGATGGGCCTTGTATCACAGCTGAAAGGCTGGAGGTGGTAAAACGGGAGCGCTGGCAGTAATTTATGGGAGCTTGCTATGACACACTTCTCGACTGAGGATGAAAAAGATGCCGTTAAAACAAAACCAAGCTCTCCGGGATGTTGTAAGCAACAGGGCTCTCTGCACAGCCCCAGCACCAGCGGATTCCTCACCCTCGGGAAGTGGGGTGACGCAGGCCCCGCTGGAAGGACCCTGCCCTATACGTCCAGGGAAAGACGGGGCAGCGCAGTGATGCGGAGAAGAGCTGGCCATGAGAAGCAGCTGGATGTCCCCTACCCCCTTTGCCCCCCGGAGCCCTCGAAGAGAGGCTCCGGACCTGGCAGCAACATCACATGTGGATAACGATGCTCCTGGTGTGATGCACTTCCACGGGGTACCGGTTGTGCCCTGGGCTGCCACGTGGATAAAACTGACTACAACCTATGGATAATTTCAGGGCCTTTCTAGGGTTCTCGTTGCCTTTCTCTCTCATGTAGGTGTAACCCACTTGGGCTCACCTCCTCTTGTTTTAAAGCAGCTTTGACACAGGGTCGGATCCCGATAGCTTGAATTTGAAAGAATTAATTGAAAAGCAAATTAAATTTACAATGAAATCTTTCTGAAAGCTCCAAAGGAGGGTCTCTTTCATAAACCACAGACACTTATTCTCTCCCCACTTAGCCATGTCTCACATATGGTGCAGGTGACACTTGCTTTACTCCCCCAATACTAAAATCTGTCCCCAAATCCTAGACCAAACTGCTATTATCATTCTTCATCCATTCACATATCCTTCCTCTCCTTCACCTACCAAAATTTTTCCCTGCTATGGTTCTTTGTTGTTTCCAAATTAAATCCAAGTAGTTACTCCACTCTTCTGTTAACCATTCTTTCTCCAAATTATATACTTTACATTCATTTTGAAGCAAAGAAACAGTCAATGGACTAAAGGAAAATCCTACTTATGGAGCCCAAGGGGAGGCGGAGTGATCAACAGACTTCCCTTGGGTTCGGGAGGGGTCTAGGGAAGGGGGTTCAGATTTAGGGGGGCAATAAGGGTGAGAGGCACTGCTGCTGCTGCTTCTAAGTCACTTCAGTTGTGTCCGACTCTGTGCGACCCCACAGATGGCAGCGCACCAGGCTCCCCCGTCCCTGGGACTCTCCAGGCAAGAACACTGGAGTGGGTTGCCACTTCCTTCAATGCATGAAAGTGAAAAGTGAAAGTGAAGTCGCTCAGTCGTGTCCGACTCTTAGCGACCCCATGGACTGCAGCCCACCAGGCTCTTCCGTCCCTGGGATTTTCCAGGGTAGTGGGGTGCCATTGCCTTCTCCGGAGAGGCACTGAGTAACCACAAAGTAACATTTTGCTCCTGTTTTGGAGGAACACGAGATGCCTCACTGTGGGGTGTTGTTGTGGTTGAGTTGCTCAGTTATGTCTGTCTTGTGACCCCATGGACTGTAGCAGGGCCTGGCTCCTCTGTCCATGGGATTTTCCAGTCAAGAATACTGGAATGGATCGCCATTTCCTTCTTCAAGGGATCTTCCCCACCCAGAGATGGAACCTGTGTCTCCTGCATTGGCAGGAGAGTTCTTTACAGCTGAGCCATCGGGGAAACTCTTTATGGGGGTTACCTTGCATCTATCAATTCTGACTCATTTGTAAGTTGAAGGTAAATAATTTGTCACATGCAGCGCTTGATAAATGCCAAGGGCTTGCTGCTCTGCCTTCTAAGTCTTGCTTAGACTCCACTGGGCAGGAAATCAGCTGCAGCGCCCAGGTCCGTGGGATACGCCCTGCGCCGGATCCTGCATCCGCCCTGAGCTTTCCTGCCCCAGGGCTTCCTTTCCCCTTCTCTGAGCCCCGCTTTGATCTCTGCTTTTCTGGTCAGAGATTTCTGGCCTCTGGCAGGAGGATAGATGAGGGGAGAAACTCACGCTGCAATGCAAACGTGGGAAGAAGGTTTTTTTAATAAACAACACCTGAGATGAAAGAGGCGCATCCTGCTTTATTTGGCTTCAAACTGCCCGGCTGCCAAGCGTAAGATGGTGCCCGCACGCCTCCGCTCCACGCAGGCTCTCTCTTCAGGGCCCTGGGGCCTCCTGCACATAGCTCTTCCTTTTCTAGTTTCCTCATCTGGTGTCCTTGTCCCCGCCCCCTGCCTCCACCCTCCAGTTGCCTAAAATGATGAGCGAAGCTTCCAGGGGATCCGCAATTCCTTGTGCTTTTTACTCACTGGCGTTTGACCGGGAGCTAGCACAGATGGAGGGAGTCCAGGTCCAGGGAAATTCCTTTAGGAGAGAGATCGCTAAAGCAATGGCTCCTCAGCCCCGGGACGACAGCCCTGACCGCTCAGCGTGTGCGGTGCATGCACACCTGGCATTTATCTTGGCAATTTGTAAGGTGCTGCTCTGCGGAGCTGTGTCCCGGTCTGTGCTTTCTGGTGGAAGAAGCGTGAGTTTCAGTTCAGGAGCCCAGGCTTCTCAGAATTGTATGGATTTGTTTTAAAGAGCAGTCTTCTCACTCATGTCACGGACTCCAGTTTTTGGCTTAACATTTGTGTCCTTTCCCCCAAATTAGTATGTTGAAACCAAACACTCAAGGTGATAGTACTAGGAGCTGAGGGCTTTGGGCAGTAATGAGGTTCACACCAGGGCATGAGGGTGTAGCCCACAGCTGGAATTGGTGTTCTGAGAAGACGAAAAGAAGCCAGGACTTGCTTGCTCTGCCTCTTGAGGGCTCAGCAAGAAGACCACCGTGGCCTGCACGCCAGGACAAGAGCAAGAAGACCACCGTGGCCTGCACGCCAGGACAAGAGCAAGAAGACCACCGTGGCCTGCACGCCAGGACAAGAGCAAGAAGACCACCGTGGCCTGCACGCCAGGACAAGAGCTGTCACCACGAGCCGCATCAGCCCACACCTTGATCTTGGCCTTCCCACCTCCAGAACTGTGAGAAGTAAACATCTGTTATTTAACACATCTGCCCAGTGTAGCGTATTTTGTTTCAGCAGCCAGAGAAGACTAAGGTCCCATAGCTCCTGTGTTTGAATAGCAGCTTAGCGGCTTGCGGTGTGACTTTGGACAAGTTATTTAAGTTCTCTGTGAGTTGGTTCCCTCAGCTATAAAATGGGACTCACGGGGTTGTTGCAAGGAATGAATTACTTTATTTATAACGTTGAGGACCATGCCTGGAACATAAAAGTGTGATGTTGTTAGTTGTTATCACTCCTGGAGAATGACCAATGAAAGACATATCTTTTAAAAAATTTTTTAATTAATTTTAATCGAGGTATGGTTGCTTTACAATGTTGTATTTAGTTTCTATTGTACAGCAGAGTGAATCAGTTATACATATACATGTATCCGCTCTGTTTTAGGTTTCCTTTCCATTTAAGTCACCACGGAGCATTAAGTTGATTGTTCTATACAGTAGGTTCTCATTAGTTGTATGTTTTATAGGTAGCAGTGTGTATATGTCAATTCCGGTGTCCCAGTTCATCCTCCCAGCCCTCCCCCTCTTGGCAACCATAGTTGTCTTCTACATCTGTGTCTGTATTTCTGCTTTGCAAGTAGGTTCATCTGTACCATTTTTTCTAGATCACATATAAGCAATATTGCATGATATTTGCCTTTCTTTTCTGGCTTTGTGTGACAGTCTCTAGGTTCATCCATGGTGTTACAAATGACATTATTTTGTTCCTTTTTATGGCTGACTAACATTGCACTTTCCTGGTGGCCCAGACGGTAAAGTGTCTGTCTACAATGGGGGAGACCCAGGAAGATCCGCTGGAGAAGGAAATGGCAATCCACTCTAGTACTGCTACCTGGAAAATCCCATGAACAGAGGACTCTGGTAGGCTACAGTCAGTATTACAAAGAGTCGGACATGCCTGAGCAACTTCACTTAATATTGCACTGTATATGTACCACATTTTTCTCTGTCCTTGGACACTTAGGTTGCTTCCATGTCTTGGCTATTGTAAATGGTGCTGCAGTGAACCCGGGGTTGCATGCATCCTTTCAAATCATGGTTTTCTCTGGCTGTGTACCCAGCAGTGAGATTGCTGGATAACATGAGAACTCTATTTTGATTCTTTGAGGAGCCTCCACTCTGTTCTCCATCATGGCTGTATCAATTTACATTCCCACCAGTAGGGTAGGAGGGTTCCCTTTTTCCACACCCTCTCTAGCATTTATTGTTTGCAGATTTTTTGATGATGGTCGTTCTGATTGGTACAGGTAACACTTCATTGTGATTTTGATTTGCATTTTTCTGTTACTTAGTAATGTTGAGCATCTTTTCATGTGTTTTTTGGCCATCCATATATCTTCTTTGGGAAAATGTCAGTTTAAGTCTTGTGCCCATTTCTTGTTTGTTTTTTTTTAATATTGATCTGCATAAGCTGTTTATATATTTTAGAGATGAATCCCTTGTCAGTTGCTTCATTTGCAAATATCTTCTCCCATTCTGGGAATTTTCTTTTTGTTTTGATTCTTTGCTATGAAAAGGCTTTTAACTAAATCCTTTTTGTTTTGGGTTTTTTTTTTTTTTTCCATTATTCTAGGTGGTGGACTGAAGCACCCAGGCACTGGGACAGAGGGACAGCTGCTCTACCTGGGGTATGTGGACATGTCTGTTGCCCCGGCACCCTCGGACCCTCCAGTTCTAGTGAGTCTACTGGGTTCTCTCCACACAGCAGACTTGGAAATTCTTGGCAAAACTTTCTGTGTCTATGCACCTAGATTCTTCCTGCAGTTATTTATCCCTTGGGCCTCACATGTACCTGGCAATGTGGCCAAAAAAAGAGGATGATAATCTCAAATCCCTCTAGTCTAGGAAATAAGACTTTTGAAAACATCGGTAGTGAGAAAGCTTATGTTTTTGTCTGCTTTTCCTGCCACATTCCTCCTTGAGGTTAGAAGAGGAGGGGCTATTGACTAAAGATGGAGAAGAAAAGGGGAGGGGGGTAACAAGGGAGAAACAAAGCAAATTAATAGCTTGAAGTATTGAACAAAGTCGCATGTGTGTGTATCAGGATGATTGCTGAGGGTTCTGGCAGTGGACCAAATGAATCAGGATGTCTGCTGGCAGGGCAAGGATTCTACCATTTAAACACACCTTTCCCATGGTAGATGTCGACACCAAAATTTTGTGATCAAAAGTCTGAAGGCTTACATACGTAATCATACATTTCTGTCTTCTTCCTAAAGGAGACTGAGAGAAAGAGAGTGAGGTCCCTCCCAAAACAGCAGCCCCCATAATTTGAATGCTGGTGAAACCTTGAAGTGCTATAGGCAGCAGAGGCTGGGAGAAGAGGTGTGTTTGGGGTCAGTGAGGGCCAGGTTGAGAGAGTCGGAGCAGTAGAGTGGGACAGGCATTAAGGCAATAACATCCTCATTTCAGGGAACTCTCAGAGATCCCTGTGAGGGGAGATGAGCTGGGGCCTGCCATTAGGCAAATGAAAACATCTGATTTAAAGAAAAGTCTTTTAAAACAACGTTTCATTGAAGGATAGCTGACTTACAATGTTGTGTTAGTTTCTGATGTACAACAAAGTGATTCCGTTTCTCTTTCAAATTTATTTCCTCTATGGTTTATATCAGGATACCAAGTATAGTTCCCATGCCATACAGTAGGACCTTGTTTATTCATCCTGGATGTACTTTTTGCATCTGCTAATCCCAAACTCCCGGGCTTCCCAGATGGCTCAGTGGTAAAGAATCCACCTGCCAAGCAGGAGACATTCGATCCCTGGGTCAGGAAGATCCTCTGGAGGAGGAAATGGCAACCCACTCCAGTATTCTTGCCTGAGAAATCCCATAGCAGAGGATCCTGGTGGGCTACAGTCCGTGGAGTCACCAAGAGCTGGACACGAGTTAGTGACTAAATAACAAAAACAACAAATCCCAAAGCCCACCATCATCCCTGCCTCACTCCATCTCCCTTGGCAACAGGTCTGTTCTGTTCGTGAGTCTGTTTCTGTTTCATAGATAAGTTCATTTGTGTTTTATTTTAGATTCCATTTATAAGTTATATCATGATATTTGCCTTTCTCTGTCTGACTTACTTCACTTAGTATGATAATCTCTAAGTCCATCCAGGTAGCTGCAAATAGCATTATTTGATTCCTTTTTATTACTCATAGTCATAGTACTCTTAAAGCTCAACATTCAGAAAACGAAGATCATGGCATCAGGTCTCATCACTTCATGGCAAATAGATAGGGAAACAGTGGAAACAGTGTCAGACTTTATTTTGGGGGCTCCAAAATCACTGCAGATGGTGACTGCAGCCATGAAATTAGAAGACGCTTACTCCTTGGAAGAAAAGTTATGACCAACCTAGATAGCATATTCAAAAGCAGAGACATTACTTTGCTGACTAAGGTCCATCTGGTCAAGGCTATGGTTTTTCCTGTGGTCATATATGGATGTGAGAGTTGGACTATGAAGAAGGCTGAGCACTGAAGAATTGATGCTTTTCAACTGTGGTGTTGGAGAAGACTCTTGAGAGTCCCTTGAACTGCAAGGGGATCCAACTAGTCCATTCTAAAGGAGATCAACCCTGGGTATTCTTTGGAAGGACTGATGCTACAGCTAGGAGGAAATGGCAACCCACTCCAGTATTCTTGCCTGAGAAATCCCATAGCAGAGGATCCTGGTGGGCTACAGTCCGTGGAGTCACCAAGAGCTGGACACGAGTTAGTGACTAAATAACAAAAACAACAAATCCCAAAGCCCACCATCATCCCTGCCTCACTCCATCTCCCTTGGCAACAGGTCTGTTCTGTTCGTGAGTCTGTTTCTGTTTCATAGATAAGTTCATTTGTGTTTTATTTTAGATTCCATTTATAAGTTATATCATGATATTTGCCTTTCTCTGTCTGACTTACTTCACTTAGTATGATAATCTCTAAGTCCATCCAGGTAGCTGCAAATAGCATTATTTGATTCCTTTTTATTACTCATAGTCATAGTACTCTTAAAGCTCAACATTCAGAAAACGAAGATCATGGCATCAGGTCTCATCACTTCATGGCAAATAGATAGGGAAACAGTGGAAACAGTGTCAGACTTTATTTTGGGGGCTCCAAAATCACTGCAGATGGTGACTGCAGCCATGAAATTAGAAGACGCTTACTCCTTGGAAGAAAAGTTATGACCAACCTAGATAGCATATTCAAAAGCAGAGACATTACTTTGCTGACTAAGGTCCATCTGGTCAAGGCTATGGTTTTTCCTGTGGTCATATATGGATGTGAGAGTTGGACTATGAAGAAGGCTGAGCACTGAAGAATTGATGCTTTTCAACTGTGGTGTTGGAGAAGACTCTTGAGAGTCCCTTGAACTGCAAGGGGATCCAACTAGTCCATTCTAAAGGAGATCAACCCTGGGATTTCTTTGGAAGGAATGATGCTAAAGTTGAAACTCCAGTACTTTGGCCACCTCATGAGAAGAGTTGACTCATTGGAAAAGACTCTGATGTTGAGAGGGATTGGGGGCAGGAGGAGAAGAGGATGACCGAGGATGAGATGGCTGGATGGCATCACGGACTTGATGGACATGAGTCTGAGTGAACTCCGGGAGATGGTGATGAACAGGGAGGCCTGGCATGTTGCAATTCATGGAGTCGCAAAGAGTCGGAGACGACTGAGCAACTGAGCTGAACTGAACTGATGAGTACTACTGACTTGTGCCTCCTGGGGAAGGAAATGTTTTCTTGAAATCAAAGATGTGTGTAGGATAAACTTAAAATTTGCATCTCTAGAAAGTGTAAGTTAGTAGCACTCATTTGACAATTGCAGGTATATTCTCTAAAAACATGATAGCCAATTAGAATACCAGTTAAAATCACTTAAGTTCTTGGTCTTTCCAGATAAGTGGGATTTCACTGATTCTTATTATTCTAGTTCTTCCCCTTCTTCCTTTTATCACTGACCTCGGTACACTAAATACTTCTTCTAACTAGTACTGTGTGAATCTATTCGATCTCTTGGACAAAAGTCATGAAGCTGAAAAAATATATCTGACAGCCCGGGCCTGAGTTCTGCAACCATGCTCCCTTCTGTCCCTTTGCTGAAGGAGAAGCTGTCAAAACAACATGGCACGTGGGCAGTGGAAGCAGCTGAATTCACTTGAAAAGAGTTTAAACTCTGTTGTAAGATTGCGATTTGTATGTTGTGGGAGTTGGAAGATGCACGACACTATCCTCTCTCATTGTCTTCTTTTTCCATCACTGAGCTCTTTGGTTCAGAGTGAGTCTCAAGAATTCTGCTTCTTCCATTTACTCCAGGGCTGTTGGGATATAAGACTGTTTGGTGGTAGAGAGTTAAGCTACAGCTCTATTCTTGAAGGATGAGAGGGTTTGAAGTTGGGCCTTAGATGGAAATTATACCATGTAAATATGTATGCTTAAGGTAACCTCTGCTCTCTGTACTCTCTCTAGATTCCTTATGAGTTTCCAGTTTACCACATAATTAACACACACTTTCAGAAAAGACTTTTGATGTGTTATTTGCATCTTAGTGTGAATTTAAGCCATTGGGGCAACTTGCCCATGAATTTTCAGCCTGATCCCTAAATGAAGAGGGAGTAGTTAAGTACTCCAGTTAAGGGACTTTCAGACACAAGTGAGTGGAAATTTTATAATAAAAAAGTCTGAATCAGATACACACTGAGTTATTCACTCACTCATTAGGAACTTAAAAAATGACACCTAGACACTAACATGGAGTCAGACATATGATTTCAACACTGGTCTCCTGAAAAGATCTGCAGTGAAAGTCTCAAACCTCCCTTATCAGTCTGATACACATCTTAAGAATTATCCTTTTTTAATTTTTGTTTTTAATATTTCACTACAGTTCCTTTTTTAATCAGGGTATGATTAGGGTTGATTTTGTGCTGTCTGTATTAGCCTTATATAATCAATGTAATTTTGATGTTTACCTTGTTTTTAGTGAACTGATGATGCAGATTTTAGTGAAAATAGGTCTGATCCTCAGTGGTACTTCCAGCTTTTGGATTCTGTAGTGGGAGGCCTAATGATTTCAGCTGGGATTTTCAATTACCTATTGAATCTGAGCAGTGGTTGGTACTTTATTTCTCCTGACAGAACAGGGACCCCCAGAATAGACAAAATTACTGAATGAGCACCCTCAGGACACATTAGAGTATATTTGCATTTTATATTAATGCCTCCCACTGCTTATTCTGGGATATGAGTGCTATTTTAAAGGGTACACAAGGAGCTTGGAAGGGATCAGAAGTATACTGGAATGGAATGTGAAACTTGAACTATAAAATCATGAAGACAGAGACATAGAAGGCTGCGTGAGGATGGAAGCAGAAGCTACAAGCTGAGGAAAGTCAGGAACCACCAGAAGCTAGAAGAGGTGAGGTAGGATGCTGTCCTGGTGACACCTTGATTTTGCACGTCCAGCCTCTGGAAATATGAAAATAAATGTCTGCTGTTTTAAGCCTCCTATTTAGTGGTGCTTTGTGACAGCAGCTCTCGGAAGCTAATACACCTGGTATTACCAGAAGCCCTTCAACCAAAGCTCTTCAGTGGAAAACTAGACTGCATAAAGTATTGTCCAGGGGCCAAGATGCACAGTAGCACATACAGATTTAGGATGCATCAGAACGCACCAACTCAGATCTTCCTGTGCTCACCTGTCTCCAGCAACTTGTTCTAGGACAGTTGACGTTGCAGTGACCAGCCAGCTTCACGTGACGACAATCCAAAGGGTCTCCCCTTTTACTTCCTGCCGAGAGGCTCGATTATTGCTGAGGCTTGAAATATCAAGGGACTAAGGGTTCACCATATACTACCTGGAAGTATAGGTGAAGTAAAACACCAAGGGGCCAACCTTTTCCCAAAGAGATAAACACTCTTTGCAACCCCATGGCCTATAGCCTGCCAGGCTCCTCTGTCTATGGAATTCTCCAGACCAGACTACTGGAGTGGGTAACCATTCCCTTCTCCAGGAATCTTCCCAACCCAGGGATCAAACCAGGTCTCCCTCACTGCAGGCAAATTCTTTACCAACTGAGCCACCAGGGAAGCCCAAGAGAGATAAAGAAGAACATGCATATTCAGCCTTTTCCCCCCCAAAGCAGACTCTTCTGAGATCCAGAGTTCGTGCAGCCTCTCAGCAAAAGATTGTACTGGAATTCAATGATGGGATAATATTGATATCATGCAGAGGTCAGCTTGGTATTACACCTTCACTTTGCTTTCCTTCTGACCTTAATCTCCTAAATCCTCACTCCTTCTTCCCTGGATGGAGTCTCCTGATGAAGCAATAGAAAGACCTTTGCCTCAGATCCTGCTTTCTGAAGAACCCAAGTGGACCAGTTGATCTAAATCTCTGCAAATGTATTAGTCAAAATGCTTTCAGTTACAAGCAGGAAAAAACACAACTGAAAATATCTTAGGACATTTATAATCTTACACATTAAGAAGAGTGGGCTTCAGTCATGTGTCATCCAGGTGTGAAAATACTGTGGGTTCTGCTTACTTTTACCTCTTGGCTTTCTTTTTACAAATAGTCTCAGAGACACATTCCTCCAACTTAAAATTCTCAGCAGATAAAGGGATTTCTCTTTTGAAAGCCTATATATTCATCCAGAGAGGCATGTATATTCATCCTGAGGCAGGTACTATCCCTGGGAACAGACACTTTTGGTAGGAAGTCAACCCTATAATTATCATTCTCTCCAGGAATTTGTGAAATGAGGCAGCGAAAGTCCTATAAAGGAAATTTGGGGGTAGAAGAGGCAAAAGCAAGTGATTACATGGAAAAGTTATCTTCACAATTATGGGGTTCAGGTTGTACCCAGAGATCATAAACTTTCTGTTTTCTAAGACTCTAGAGCTGAAGATAATCAATTATTTCCCAAACCACACATTTTTGCCTAAACACCATCTTTTTATTGCTTTTACTATATGAGGCATCCTAAAATCTTCCTAGTCAAATTGTGGTCCACAGACCAGTACCGTGGGCATCACCTGGGAGCTTGTTAGAAATGCCCAATCTCAGACCTCCTGTCAGGTACACTTAATCCAAATCTGCATTTTAATAAGATCCCCCATTGATTTGTATGCACATTAAAATGTGAGAAACAGTGTCCAAATGTCCTGTGTGAAGACAGACTGAATCCCTGACATATAAGATGGGAAAGGAGCCGTTAGGTCTGACAAGGTTTAAGATGGGAATGATAAATTTGTCTTTGGGATAAGATACTGTCATATTTTTTTTTAATTATCCCAAAGCTGATGGTCAAATAAGTTATTCATTTCTTAGAAGAGCATCTGGCATTTTCCAAAGAAGAATTTATTTACACAGCCAAGATTATAAATCCCACACCTACACTCTTTCACAGACATCATATGGTAGCATGATTTTTTTTAAAGGTGCAAAATGTAAAAACAGATCCTACAGAGTAAAACTATGGTTACTCATTGTGTTGACCAGTAGGTGCTGAAAGGAAATGGCGGCCCAGTGGTAGACTATCTGCCTGCCAGTGCAGAAGACACAAGAGATACGTGTTCGATCTCTCAGTTGGGAAGATCCCCTGGAGAGGGTGATGGTAAGCCACTCCAGTGTTCTTGCCTGGGAAATTCCAAGGACAGAGGAACCTGGCAGGCTAGAGTCCATGGGGTCACAGAGAGTCAGACATGACCGAGCCATTGAATGTAGCACAGCACATCATGCAAACTAGCCAAGAGATTTGCTAGAAACATTATTTCCATACAGCTTGGAAGTTATAGGAAGATGTGTGTTGAAGCACCACCTGTAAGTCTAGTAATGTGTTCTTTGTGGAAAAACTATTCTCACAAAACTGTGTTCATTGCAACAAAGTCAAAGTCCACAGAAAAACTGCCACCTTTAGCAAGGAAATATTATCCCTCTCTTCGATGTCAGAGGAAAATGTGCATGGGTCAGCATTGGGTTATATGGCTGGAGAAGTATGAAATGCTGAAACTTGGGTATTAACATTCAAGGGCAATAATGGGAATCCACATTTCATATTACCCTCTGTCTTTATATTGTCTTTCATAGTCATCCACCATATTTGAATCTAGCTCACAACACATCATGAGACAGAAATGCATTTCCTTTGCAGGTGATAACTTTTTAGTCGTTACTTGAACACGCTAGTGCCTGGGGTTTAAGGGAACCCTGTGAGAAATCAGAGCCAGCCATACAGTTGTTGTAGTGGGTTGACTGGTGACCCCCCCCATCTCTGCCCCACCCCACCCCCTAAAAAATAGGTCTGTCTGGAACCTATGAATGACATCTTATTTAGAAAAAAAGGATCTTTGCAGATGCAATTAAGTAATTAACTTAAGGATCTTCAGATGAGATCATCTTGGCTTAGAGCCGATCCTAAGTCCAGTGACCTTACAGGAAAAAAAAAAAAAAAAAAACCAACGGAGAAGAAATACAAGTGAAGATGAACGCATGTTGGAAATACGCTGCTACAGCCAAGAAACACCAGCAGCCGCCACAAGCTGGAAAAGGCAACTTCGGATTTTCTCCCAGAACACCCAGAGGGAGAACATTCCTGCCAATATTCGATTTCAGGCTTTTAGCCTCCAGAAATATGAGAATGAATTTTGTCTTACACCACCCAGTTTGTGGTAGTTTATTAGGACAGGCCTAGGAAACGGACACCCTCACTTCAGGCGCTCCGTCTTTCTTCTAACTTTTCTTCTAATTTTATACAATAGGCTTTTATAGATGGGCTTTGAATATATCCACTGCAAGCCACCCAAGGTGTTCTTCACCTGGTGATGTAGATGAGGAGGCTTGTTGCTGGGAAGAGATGCTAATGAGTGACCATATGTAAGGCATGAAGTTTGAATCATTTTTCCAGGACGCATGATACTCCACCCATATGCACTCTGTAAGTTCCCATGTGACCAAGGCATGGGCAATAGACAGAACGAAGGTGGCCACAGGAACAGGTATATATAGCATTAAACTAGGCTCAGAGCTTTATTTCCACCCTGATCCGTTTCAGAGTGAATCAGCCAGAGATCACAATTTTTATTTTAGTCGGTTGGTGTTAAATCTCTGTCAGGCTTATTCCTAGAAGTGCATCAAGGTACAAACAGTTCATTCTGTGCTTCGGAGTAAAGAGAGACTGAGTCTGGCAGAGGACAAGTAAGTGGGAAGCTGTTATGAATTGAGGAGCAAACTACATATGTGATTATTCTCAGGAAAATAACTGACAGTCATAAGCCAAGCTCAATGCAGAGACTCACTCAAAAAACTCAGTCTAGTTCTGGACTTGGCATTTGGGGCAGTTACTGCAGGTACGGAGATTATTACGATGTGCAGATACATATCCCAATTGTTTGATAGTTTGTTTTAACTGTTTTGATGGAAAAGAGCAGGGGGAGTGGGGAGAGTGTTACGCTTCTCTATTTCCTCTCATACCTGCTAATGGGCATTGCTTTGCTTACCTCTGAAATATAGACACCAGATTGCAAAACCAGAATCAGATCCCAGTTAGCTCCCTGAGAACCATGATCGTTTGCTTAAAAACCTGTAAGCACCAACAGAGGTCAGTGAAGCCCTCAGCAACAAAATGCAGAAGGCCAGCTTCATTGGGAGATCCCAGGAGAGACAGTAATCCACCATTACACATCAAATCCTGTGCTGGATCCATCCTTAAATCTGCGACGGCCTCAAATCTGTGTGTCTTTAAAATAAAGGCCATTGATACACCATTGAATGTGAAACAGGAGACAGTGCATTAGGAAAATCCCTGCATGTCCACATGTAAAAACAAGTGAGAGGGAGCCGGGGGAGAGTGAGGACCAATGATCTCAGACTGAACATGGGTGAAAGAAATCTCCCAACAGAGGGCATTGTAAACCCATTGGGAAGAGTTCTCCAGAGCTTGGTCCCAAAAGGAAAATTCTCACTTGATTTTATAACTGTTGGCAGTTAGAACTGTGGAGGGTTGAACAGTGGCCTTTCAGAAGATACCCACATCAAATGCCAGGAACCTGTAATGATATATAGGGCACATGATGTGATTAAGTTATAGATCTGGAGAGGATGAGCTATGTGGATTAACTCTCTGTATGTATACGTCTGTGCTTAGTTATATCCAGCTGTCTGTGACCCCATGAACTGTACCCCGCCAGGCTCCTCCGTCCGATTTTCCAGGAAAGAATACTGGAGTGGATTGTCATTTCCTCTTCCAGGTGATCGTCCTGACCCAGAGACTGAATCTGTGTCTCCAGCGCCTCCTGCACTGGCACACGGATTCTTTACCACTGAGCTACTTGGGCAACCTCAGTTCAGTTCAATCGCTCAGTCATGTCTGACTCCTTGCGACCTCATGAATGATAGCACACCAGGCCTCCCTGTCCATCACCAGCTCCCAGAGTTTACTCAAACTCATGTCCATTGAGTCGGTGATGCCATCCAACCATCTCATCCTTTATTGTCCCATTCTCCTCCTGCCTTCAATCTTTCCCAGCATCAGGGTCTTTTCAAATGAGCCAGCTCTTCACATGTCCACCGGTTTCACGACCTCGAAGTCGAAATTGTAGTCAGGAAGGTTACTGATAAGTCCTGACTAGAGGAAGTCCTACCTGACCAACCTAGAGGAACGTCAGGTTCCCTGAGAGTTCTCAGAAGAGATTGTGGTGTCAAGTTTTCGTATTTGAGAAGTCGCGAGTCGAAAGAAATATCAGGTTGAGAGTGTAGGTATGTGGTGATGACCTTTTTGACGGAACTGGTCTGTCTGGAAACAACTGTTTCATTACAGACACGAAAAATTATATGACAGATCCAACCAGTATTGAATGGAAGGTTCCTCATTCACCAAAAAAAAAAATTAAAGTACCGAAGTCAGTAGTAGACGTCACTAAAACCTCGGGCCTTTTTTATTTCAGACGGTGACAAAGGGGTAGACAAACGGTACTTTACTATCCTGGACGACCCGGGATTTACGTTATCGTACATAGGAGTATTCTCTCTCTGTCCTCCTTAAAAGTCCCTCCGTCTCTTCTTCCGTTTGTGTTTCTACCTCTCTACACCGGTGTTCGGTTCCTTGGGGTTATCGGTGGCCTTGGACCTTCTCTGTTTTCTCCTTAGAGGGGACTTCGGTGGTCTACCCCTGTGTTGAGACAGGGGTGGAACGAAAGTCTGAAGACCGGAGGTCCGGACACTTTCTTACAACAAAAAATAAAACCCTCCCCTCCCCCCTCCCAATTCGACTGGTCAAACACAGTAAACACTTGCCTGCCCTAGGAAACTAAAACATAGACTAAAATCCACCGTCCTTGAGGGCCAATTGACTGCCCTTCCATTCAAACCCTGAGGAACAGATATTTGTCTAAAGCATTTTAGATTAAGTAATAATAACATCCTAGGCTTTGAAGAATCATTTATCAAGAGCTAATATATTTTTAGGTTTCACCAACATAATTTTCCCCCCAAGAACCATAAGTCTAGGTTTCTATTAGGAAGAAAAATGTTGAAGGTAACAGATTTTTTGATCCTGACTTGTGTATGGTATTTACACAAGGGATTAAGTTCTGTATTATTTACTGTCATTTCAAACACAGAGACAAATGTCAGAAGAGAAGATAGAGACCAATATGAATTCCTTATGAAGAGGAAAAGTGACAGAGAAAGAATGAGAGAGAAAGAAAATGGCACTCACGTATCAAGGAATAGAGTTGAGATCTGTGGTCGGCACCTTATGAAGCTTGTGAACTGTAAATAACAGCCTCATCATCCCACCCAGGAAATACGGTTCTCCTGGGGGAAGTACTGAGGGACAGCGACAGCCATTAGTGTAGGATCCGCTGTGATTTACCTTTGATATTACCAGCATAGCAATCTGCACTAAGCAAGAGGCTTCTTTTCCAACAGCCCCAAAGGACGTTCAGAGGTCAAAACTGGAGTTTTCTAAGATCAAAGTTGTTGGAGGAAAAACTTCCACAAAAGCAGTAAGTTCTTCATACCTCTACAGATTTCAAGAATAAACTTAAACTTTACATGCCATGATAGGAGTAGTTTGAAAATCACCATCTTGTGTCTCAGATTGATTTAAACAAACTGCCTCCATTGCCCTGGAAGCTTCTGCAAATTGTTCAGTGGGACCAAATATATAATAGGCTGGAAGCCAGGGTGGGCTCTTAGAAACAGGCGAGAACTTTAGCAGTCTCTTCGTAATGATAAGACAGCCACACCCATATGTTTGGGCTCCTGTTTATAAACAGTAGGTGTGAAGCCATGTTCCTAAAAAGGAATCAAAAGTAGGTTGAAAATAAAATAGCACTCCTTGGCTTTTACAGTGTGGTATTAGTGATTCAGTTATTGTTCTATTGTTCAGTTGCTAAATCACATTCAACTCTTTGTGATCCCATGAACTGCAGCACGCCAGGTTCCCTGCCCTTCACTGGACCCCGGAGTTTGCTCAGATTCATGTCCATTGAGTCAGTAATGCCATCCATCCATCTCATCCTGTCACCCACTTTTCCTCTTGCCCTAAATCTTCCCCAGCATCAGAGTCTTTTCATATATATATATATATAATTTTATAAATTATTATAAGTTATAAGTTTTGTAAGATAAGATATTGGGTATAGTTCCCTGTGTTATATAGTAGGTCCTTGTTGATTATCTTATATATGAAAAGTCAAAGTGTTAGTCACTTAGTCGTGTCCAACTCTTTGCAACCCCATGGACTACAGCCCACCAGGCTCCTCGTCCATGGGATTCTCCAGGCAAGAATACTGGAGTGGGTTGCCATTGCCTTCTTCAGCAGATCTTCCTGACCCAGAGACTGAACCCAGGTCTCCTGCATCGCTGGCAGATTCTCTACCACGAGCCACCATGTAGTAGTATTTATATTTCAATCCCAAACTCCTAATTTATCCCTCCTCACCTTTTCCCTTCAGCAGCCAGAAGTTCATTTTCTATACCTATGAGTCTGCTTCTGTTTTGTAAATAAGGCCAAATTATTTGTATCAATATTTTAGATTCCATTAAATACATAAGTGAGATCGTATATTTGTTCTTCTCTGTCTGGCTTACTTCACTTAGTATGATAATCTCTAGGTCTATCCATGTTTCTGCAAATGGCATTATTTCATTCTTTTCATGGCTAAGTAATACATACATGCACACACATGCGCACACATACACACACACACACACATTATATCTTCTATATCCATTCATCTATTGATGGACATTTAGGTTGCTAGCTTTCTTTTAAGTCAGTCTTTGATCCAGATTTTCTGGAAATCTGTGTTTATGTGGGTTAACAATGAGAGTATAAACTATAAGTAAGAATGTATTATCTCAGCCTACTGATAATGATAATAAATAGTATCTCTATTAAGTGACTTTAGGGACTAATGTATATTTAGTTTTTACTCTGTTTACAAGGTTAAGCTTCTGTCTATTCATAATCTGGAGAAATTCACATAACCAGTGTGAAGAGACCTCTTGATATGTCATGTACTTGGCTATTTTTAACCTAGACAGCATATTCAAAAGCAGAGACATTACTTTGCCAACTAAGGTCCGTCTAGTCAAGGCTATGGTTTTTCCTGTGGTCATGTATGGATGTGACAGTTGGACTGTGAAGAAGGCTGAGTGCCGAAGAATTGATGCTTTTGAACTGTGGTGTTGGAGAAGACTCTTGAGAGTCCCCTGGACTGCAAGGAGATCCAACCAGTCCATTCTGAAGGAGACCAACCCTGGGATTTCTTTGGAAGGAATGATGCTAAAGCTGAAACTCCAGTTCTTTGGCCACTTCATGCAAAGAGCTGACTCAATGGAAAAGACTCTAATGCTGGAAGGGATGGGGGTAGGAGGAGAAGGGGATGACAGAGGATGAGATGGCTTGATGGCATCATGGACTCGATGGACATGAGTCTGAGTGAACTCCGGGAGATGGTGATGGACAGGGAGGCCTGGCGTGCTGCGATTCATGGGGTCGCAAAGAGTCGGACACGACTGAGCAACTGAACTGAACTGAACTGATGGCATTTAACTCTCCAAACATTCGGTGAATCAGCTGTTAACATCCCTGTTTTACATGTGAGTTATCTAAACTTCAGCATGTAATTTAGAAATTTTAAGTGGGAGAACCAAGGTTTACAATCTAGAAATACATACCTAATCAATAGTTTATACCAAATGGTTTCTATCATCCATTTTAACTTTGAAATATTTTTTTAACTAGGTGAGAACAAACATCAAAACGGTTCTAACCATATAACATTATAGGAGGTCTTACACACCCATGTTATTACTCTTTAAAAAACCCATAATAAGTCCTCTGCGAAGACAGATATAGTTGCTACCCTGACATTAATATTCTGTGTTTGGTTTTAATATATTTTCCAATTGTCTATTCCCCTTCCTATAAGAAGATACCAGATTCCCTCCAATTGTCACATAACTTGTAATATCGCTCTGTGTTAAAATGTAGTCCCCCACTCTATGGACTTTCTGTAGCCAATGGCATTTGAGCAGAAGTTTTAAGAGTGATATCCTACCGCCAATACTCTTACTCTTTCCCATGTCAGGAAAGGAATGGTTCAGATCGGAACTTCTGCCTCCTCCCAGATCTTGAAGTGAGAAGGCCCATTAAGCAAATGACCAAAATAGGAAGAACACACGGGATCCAGGAAAATGGGAAATCCAGTTCAAAGAGAAGCAGATGAAACAGCTAGCATAATAAACAGAGAAATGTCAAGATGACAGTTGTATATCAATTACATAAGGGCATATAAGAAAACTCCAGGAGAGATTTCTTCAAAAATATGAAATTGATAGGATACCTAAAATGTTGAACATGTATAAAGCTTTACTACTAGATGAGAGGCTCAGGATCATTTTTAATTAAAAAAAAAAAAAAAGGAAGCTAAGCAAAAGGGTGGGAAAAGCTAATTGTTAACTCTAGGAAAGGAAAATACGGTGTGAAGGAAAAGAAAATTAATCATGGTTCAGCTATAGAGAATGTTTACCCAGCCATAATACAAATACTGAATACTGTACCCAGAATTATAATACAAGTGTATTGGGAAAATGTGTGACCTGGAAGGTTATTATGTACTTATGTACTTGGGGTTAGGAGATGGTAAAAAAGAGCTAATCTTTCATAGAGGGGAGCTAATTGATAATATCTATAACCAAAAAATTTAGCAGGAATATATACATGTTTTCTAGAGATGTGTAAGTAAATTCAGAGAACATCAGTTGAAGAGTTGAAAGTTGCTGCTTTAGAGGGGTTGACAAAAGGGGAAGGCAGAATACAGTTTTTTGTAACAAACCTTGTAGAAAGAAATTAGGTTGAATCCTTGAAATGCACACATGTATAATTTGATGTAAAATAAACACTACTTAAATAAACATCCATTTTCAAGTGAGAGGGGTATAATTTAGAAGTTGGTATCAGGTAGTTCAGGAAAAAGCAGAAATTTTCCCCTACCTAGTTGTATTTTTCCAAGTTAAAAATCACATTTTCAGACCTGCAAGTTACTTGCTAATTTCTGCCTTTCATTTGATCTCAAGCTTCAATGTTAAGTTTCTGGAAGTTTTCTTCCTTAGTTTTTTCAGAGAAGGGCAAAAAATGTCTACAGCAAAAAGCCAAAATCCAAAGCAGAAGCAAGTAAACAGAAAAATCTCACAAATCAGACTGAAAATACAGGATCTATTAGCCTCCTGAGGCTCTGTATCAAAACACAGGATCTTGGAACCTGATCAGATTTGGAAATCCAGAACCCCTGCTGTTTCTTCTCTTTCTTTCGTTTCTTTTTTCTCATTGTTTCTCCTGTGCTGCCAACCAGCAGGGGCTGGGAAGGTGGTATGTCCCTCCTGCCCAGATCTTCACTCCATTGCTGGGGTGCATAGTGAATGACCAATTAAAATCAGCATTCTCCGGAGTTAATTCTGACTCCTGGGAGCAGGGTTCCCTCTGGGGTTCAGCATGAGCGTATATGAATGTGCAAGGGAGCTTGCTGAAAGGCAGCTGACAGGATTTGCCTCAGACCTTTGTGTGTCTATGCCTGTATCAACCTTTTGTTAAAATACCTCTTTGAAAAGCCAGTCCTCAGTTACCAAGCCTTGCAAATCTCCCAGAGAAAGATTATCACTTAGATAAGCAGCAGTATGTTAAATGACTCCATCTGCAAATAGATTAAACATACACACACACACATACATACACACATCAACCAGAACAACAAATCCACACAGAATAAGAAAACTTCACATCTCCTTCCAGTGACTTACAGGGTTGTCTTAAAACAAGGTTCTTCAAAAAAGACACAATGGAAGAGACCAGGAGTAAGAAATTCTTGCTCAGTCACTCTTATGAAAAGTCTGTAGACTGAAATGGAAAATCTATATTATAATCTCCTTTATGAAAATGGCTCCATCTATAAAGTAAGTGTTCTATTATTCCTCTTTAATTTCTAGCACTTCTTCTCTTAGAGAACATCCGACATGAAAAACTTCTGTAATTAGATTTCACAGAAACAAGAGATAATAAGTTTCGAGCTGGCAGGAAGCTCTGGGATAATTTAAAACATAAGGGATGAACCTCTGCAGTAAAGAGATCCTAAGGCAGAAGCTCTGAGGAGGCAGGTTCATGTGGCTGGTTAGTTAGCGCTTCCTGATTTCTAGTCCACTCATGTGGCTGATAACGTAAAAAACGTTCAGAATGCAAGGCCATTTGATGGTGTGAGACTGCGCCTCTCAAATCTGCAAACCTTGTGGTTGCCCAGATGTGAGATGAATAAAAAGCCTGGAAACTGATAGAAATGGGAGAAAGTTACACATCTGGAGCCAAAGGTCACTATGTAGAGGAGATGGCAGACAGGACATGGCAGCGTTCTTCTCCACTTGGGGGAAAGAGCTGGCTACTGTTTACGTGGGAATTGACATGGAGTGCCTCATCAGTTACCAGGGAAACCAGCAGCTGGGGCAGGGAGCAAGCATGTAGGTAGTTACTAACTATGCCCCAAAATTAAGAGGAAGCAAGGACTGGCCAAGCAGGACAAGTACAGAGAGCAAAGGAGCAGCCATCTTGAATGGCCTGACCATACAGGCAGAAATGGGGTGAATACAAGAAAGCAGAATGAACCCCAGTTCTCAGATAGCAATTTTTTTTTAACCTGGAGTACAGATTAGTGTAAAAAATCGATGCTTTTGAATTGTGGTGCTGTTGAAGACTCTTGAGAATCCCTTGGACTATAAGGATATCAAACCAGTTGATCCTCAAGGAAATCAACCCTGAATATTCGTTGGAAGGATTGATGCTGAAGCTGAAGCTCCAATACTTTGGTCCCCTGATGCGAAGAGCTGACTCATTGAAAAGACCCTGATGCTGGGAAAGACTGAAGGCAAAAGAATGGGGCAGCAGAGGATGAGATATGGTTAGATAGCATCACTGACTCAGTGGACATGAATTTGAGCAGATCCTGGAAACAGTGGAGGACAGGCCAACCTGGTGTGCTGCAGTTGATGGGGTCTCAGAGGCCTGGACACGACTTAGTGATTGAACAATAACAACGGTGTAAGAAGTCTGCAGACTCTGCCCAGAGAGAGAGCCAAGCTTCTGCCCACGTTTGCCTTATATTGAAAAGCACTACTTACAGGACCTTTGTTGACTGCTCTTTGAAGCTAGCAAGAAAAGAGGAGAGGGAAAACTTGAACATATAACCTGAATTGAATCATGGATCTGCTGACACACATCCAGCCCAAGGCTCCCTCGCTAGCAGCTCTTCTTAGGTAACTGCCCAGTAGCGAAACTGAAAGAAATATAACAGAAGCTTATTCCTAGAGACCATTTTCCTCGCTTTCACGGCCGTTTTCCCAACAATTTTCCTCTTTTTCTCACCCATCTTATTAAGTGAAATATGATGAAAGTTTAGGAATTTAAAATCCATAAGTATCTTTACCACTGAGAAAATAATCTTGGAGCATGGATTGTATTCTGGGTAGGGAGGATACATATTCATGTTCAAACAGTTATCCATTAAACCTGTATGAGTCAGCAAACAATCTCTTCCCATCCTTTCCTGTTTGACTCCATTTTATAATCTCAGATTCATCTCATAGCCCCTTTCTTGGCAAATTACTACAATGCATTCACTTCTGAGGGACCTCAGTAATTACAGTGTCTATACTTCCAGAGAGCATCGCCCCAATGAGTGCACCGAGAAAATCAGCTGGATCCAGGCAGAGGCCACCTATGATGACTGTCTGTGGCTGGAACTAGTTTCATGAGCTGCCAGTGTCCAAAGCTATTTATAAGAACATGATGGAGGAAGTATCATCTCAAAACCACACCTGCCAGGAAACAAATTCTAGGAAAACCAGCTATGTTGAGATAGGATAAAAATTTAAAAAGAAAGAAAGAAAGAAAGCATCGAATAGGTTTGCTTCTCTTTTGTGCCAGCTGGTCTCCCTGGAGAATCCCCTGTGCCAACATAGTCTGCAGGAATGTTCCCTAGGCTTCTCTTACTGGGTTAGTCAGAAAGGAAAGCCTGGGCACCAGTGCCAGTGCTTGCCACCCATTTATCAACATAGCGTCCAATGAACAAAGAGGGTGTGAGATATGAAGGTCATGTTCAACCTTTGCCCAAAGGGAGAGTGAGACTGTGGTCTTCTTTTATTCCGCTTGGAAGTCTCTCCCTCTCTCGGTTCCTTTGTACCTTGGAGACCTGCAGTCCTTCTGGCTTGCAGTCTCTCCCCACTCATCCACTTTAGACAAAAATCTATTGTTTATACCAACCATCAAGCCCAGTGACTTTTGGAGTTTGCAAATGCTTACCTGAATTAGGCTTATTTGTCCTGGGATACAACTCTGCTTGCTTCACTCAACTGAGCCTTCAATTCAGGGTCAGTACATTCTGCAAAAAGATGAAACACACCTTCCAGCTCCTGGAAGGTGACCCCATGCTTCTGTACCCTTGTTCTTTAACAGTTATTTATTACATTTCCCCTCAGGAGGAGCACTGGGTCCCGTCAATGATCACAAACCCCTCCAGCCACACTGGAGTTGTAGTTACATGTCCTCGGCACCAGGTAATTATGTCTCTAAAAATAGTATAATCATTAACATCTCCCCAACCTAATTACAGTTCAGTTCCCAGGTAATCTATTACATTGGACACATACTCAAATCCAAAGTGATTTCTGTGGTAGACATAGGTCAAGGTCCTCATCTCAATGTCCTTTTCTCCTCCTTTTCTTTAACATGACAGGTGACGCTTTTCCATGCGCTTAGTCTCTCAGCCATGTCCGACTCTTTGCCACCCCATGGACAGTAACCCGTCAGGCTCCACTGTCCATGGGATTCTCCAGGCAAGAATACTGGAGTGGGTTGCCATGCCCTCCTCCAGGCGGTCTTCCCAACCCAGGGATCGAACCCAGGCCTTCCACTTTCAGGCAGTTTCTTTACCGTTCGAGCCACCCACATTCACGTTTATTTCAAAAATGTTAGTTCTCTGGAGAGATGTAGATAGATGCATAAACCGAAGCCCATGCGCCCTTTCTTACCGAATCACAACCCTTCGCCTAATCTTATATCTTGGTCACTCACTTCCCTGCTTCCTTGGACAGTTAATGACAGAGGAGGATAGGCAGGGCACTTTTAATAAGTCAGGAATGGGCTTTATTTAAAACTCTGATCCACGCCTTTGCATTTTTGGGGTCTTTTGAATGAAAATAGGTAGCCTAATTTGCACACTCTTTGAATGCTTCTCTCTGTGTGTCTCAGCTCTTCCTTGGCATTCTGCTGAACACGCACCTTGGGAAGAATTCAAGGCTTCCTTGGCATGATTTTGATAAATAGGAACCTATGAGGCTTAATAAGAGGCACCAAAACGGACAGGTACCTAAGGGGAGAAGCAGGTCTGTGTTGATGGATGTCTTTCCCAGGGGACTTGGGGCACTGCTGAGATGCAGTTTTTTTTTCAGCAAGTGGTAAAATGGAAAGATAATTCAACACAGCACATGCAAGGCAGAATGTACAGTGTATTTTCTCAGCAGAAGGAACCAGATAAGCAGCTGCTTCACGGGGTGCCGAGGGGACAAACAGCAGAGAAGAAATGAAGCAGCCCAGAAAAGTCTGCATGGACTGGAAACACAAAAATCACCTTCATTGAATCAAGTGATGGTTCAAAGCGAGCTTATCTACTCATTCATTATTGTACTAAACTAGGAGGGTTTCCGTTTATTCTGTTTAAAAAAAAAAATCAGAGCTTTCCTGATCTTCATGATCAGAGAAAGCAAAAGCTGCAAGATACTATAATAGCTGTTTTTTAAAAAATAATTTCATTTATTTATTTGTTTTCATTTATTTTTGGCTGTGTTGCATCTTCACTGCTGGGCAGGCTTTTTTCTCTAGTTGCAGTGAGCAGGGGCTATTCTGTCCTTAATGGAGGATAAAATTTAAATGCAGGAAGCATTCCATCAAAAGCTATATTCATGTCAAGTAGAATTAGAACCCATAGGCATCCACTTTATTTTCCTGAGTTCAAGAACTTTGATAATCATAAGCTACAAGAGAGTGAGAATTTTTAGGAAGATAGAGCCAAAGGAAGATTGTTGAAGTTGTTGCCTTTTTTTTTTTTTTGGTATTATTTGTTTCTTGGGAGATTGACTGCATTCATAAACAGAGAGAATTGGGCTGGTAAGGAGGGGAGATGGAACGTGCAGGGGAAAGAGCACAGCCCATACAGCCAGGTCTGGGAGGTTAGAACTCCCAGGCATGATGAAAGGGGCCATCAGGCTTGCAGAGAAGCAGGGGCACCCCTTAGTGAAACACAAGGGAACTCGTATGAAATGGGTCCTGACAGATGATCTAACTGTGAACACTGAGAAAAGCTGAAAGAGTTACTCTTGGTATTATTTCACCCTATCCTTGCCTGCGTAGTTAGTTATCTGCTGAAACAAAAATTGGTAGAAATAGGAAACATAGGAAGAAGAGAAAGAATTTTAAAAGCCTTGTGATCAAGGGAAGAAGAATTGACCAGGAAGAAGGAAAACAGTTACTGAGTTGTGTCCTGTGGTTCTCAAACTTGGCATGTGTCAGAATCATGTAGAGTGTGTATGTGAAAACCCTTCGATGGATCCACCCCCCAGAGGTTCTATAGAGCAGTGCTAGGATTTCTAAGTGCTCCCAGCTGATACTGATGCTGACGTTCTAGGGACCACATTTTGAGAACCACTGTTATTTTTTTTAAGACGGGAGTATGAAAAGAAAGTATTTAAGCCCAGAAAATTTCTCTGCAGAGTTCTTTATAAGGATGTAACTTTATGAGATTAATTTAGGGGGCAAAACTTCATGATATTTATGTTTTGTTTTACATGTTTTCAGGATTCCATGCCTTTGTTCAGGCTCTTTCCTTGGTCTGGGATGCCCTTTCCCCTGTAACTGATTTTGAGTCTATGCATCCTTCGTAGACCTCCTCAAGTTTACCTTTCCAGGAAATAGTGTTTCCGCATCTCTCTTTGGAATTATCTAAGTGCTGCTTTTTACGAGGTCTTCCCTGGTGGCTCAGACAGTAGAGAATCCACCTGCAATGCCGGAGACTTGGGTTTGATCCCTGGGTTGGGAAGATCCCCTGGAGGAGGACATGGCAACCCACTCCAGTTTTCATGCCTGGAGAAACCCTATGAACAGAGGAGCCTGGAGGGCTACAGTCCATAGGATTGCAAAGAATCGGACCTAACTGAGTGACTAAGAACAGCACAGCTTTTTATGAGTACATCGTATAATTTACGTGCATCCAAATATCATTTGGCGAAATATTTACATTGCTTGGCCAGATGTCTGGATCTCCAGACCCCTGAACTAAGCTGCTGGAGGACAGAAATTATTTTATCTTTCCCCCTTCCTTGCAATTTTAAGCACAACATCTGAAAGAGAGTTGCCCAATATTATTCCTGAGACTGAAAAATAGGGTTGCTCCCCTAAAGACTCTGGAATATCCAGCAGCATAGGCAGGGAATATTAAATCAGAGAACATCAGAACACACTTTTGTTTAAATGATTTGCCTTTTCCCCCTTGACAGCAGCTCTTATTAAAATAACATTAGCTAAAAATATTTCTGTGCCAAAAGTAATTATGATAATGTTTCTCTGCATTTATATAGTTCATTTTATTCTAAAAAATGCATAGTACACAGACATCAGCTTAGGAGAACAGAAAAGCACTAAACTGGACTTGAACTTCTCATTCTATCATGGGGCAGCCTTTCTGCCTCACACCACATCCCTAAGCCGTTAGCTCTGCTGCTGTCTGAATATGGGCTCAGACATTCTTTGAGGGCCTCACAGAACCTACTCGGGCATGGATTCTAAAGAGAAATTTCAACTAGTCCCCCTCAAAGGATTAAATGTTGTTCCTCACTGAATTCTCTCATCTTGAACCAGTGATTAAGATCCTAATGGGCTCATACAGTTTTCCAGTCCCTTCCAATCAATTATGGTACTGAAGAAATTGCCAAAAGGGGGAAAAAAAAGGAAAATAACAGTGGGAAGCTGAAGGAGAATTCTTGTAAGAATTCTGCAAGCCTTTCTCAGGGTGAAAGGGTGTATTTGTTAGGAGGCTTGTCAGAAAGTCCTTACAATTTTCACTTTAGGTGGTTGGTACCCAGGAGGACTCTTCAGCTTTCTTCCCATCAGTCTTGTTTGTCTGTTTCCAGAAACCAGCAGGATATGCAATGCACACTGAGGCACACACCCACATGCACACATCCTTACTTTTCATGACTGTGAAAAAAACAAAGAATAGCTCTGATCTCTGTCCACAGTTCCTGGAACGGAGCTTCAAAGCCCCTTAGAATTTACAGAATGCTAAGAGTATCTTCATTATTCTAATGATGACACGTGGTGGTCTCTAGATAGTTTCAGGATGGAAGCTGCTCACCAGAAAGACCAAACGCTTGTTTAGAGAGTTGGAACTCTGGGACAACGTTACCTCCAGGGAGGAGAGGAGAGCCATTAATAACAATTGAGTTCAACCACACAGTCAGTGATTTAATCCATCATGACTACATAATGAATCCCAATCAAACCTCTGGACACTGAAGCTCAATGGAGCTTCCTGACTGGTGAACATGCTGATGTGTTGGGAGGGTGACATGCCCTTGATTCCACAGGGAGAGGACATAGATGGTAACAATTCAGATTCTAATTCCAAAATGTGGGTTTTTTTCTTTTTTTTTTTCTGCTCTAAGCAGTTCTGCTACACCAGCTGTGTTAAGTGTCAGTTGCTCAGTCATGTCTGACTCTTTGCGACCCCATGGATTGCTCTGACCATGGAGTTCTCCAGGCAAGAATACTGGAATGGGAAGCCATTCCCTTTTCCAGGATATCTTCCAGACCCAGGGATCAAATCTGGGCCTCCCTCATTGCACACAGATTTTTATTGTCTGAGCCACCAGGGAAGCCCCACGCCAGCTGTGTGTCTCAATTCAACTCAGTGCTGACTCTATCTAAAAATCGCATCAGATTCCACAGGTTAAGGACCCAGTCCCACAAGACCTCCCTCCACTTCTAATGCTAATTGAAAGCAAATTCAGATGGTTACACGTGCTTCTGACCACAGTGTTCCATGACTCCCTCCTCCAGTGTAACTTGGTAAAACAGCTCATAGAACTCAAGAAAAATGTTTTAATTGCTAGATAACCAGCTTCTAATAAAAGGATCTTATCAGCTAGAAAAGTTACATAAGGCAAGGTATGTGGGAAGGGGCACAGGATATCCATGTTGCCTCCAGGAACATCACTCTCGCCACATCTTCACATGTCCACCAATCCAAAAGATCTTCAAATCTCATCCTTTTATAGTTTTACAGTGACTTTATTACATTGTCAAGGCCAAATTAGGGCCTTGACAGTCCCTCTCCCCTACCCACAAGTCAGGGCCGAGACTGAATATTCCTACACCCTAACCATATGGTTGGTTCTCCTGGCAATGAACCTTCATCCTTAGGTCCTTTCCAAAAGTCATGTTATTAATATAATGGAAGACACCTTTATTATTGTTCTCATTTCAGCAGTTCCAGTGGTTTTAGGGGCTCTTGCTAGCAACAATGAGGACCAAACATATATATATTAAAAAAATATATGTATATATATATTTTAATATTTCTACTTATTTATTTGGCTGTGCTGGGTCTTAGTTGTGGCATGTAGGATCTAATTCTCCTACCAGGGATCTAACCTGAGCTCCCTGTGTTGATGGCACAGAGTCTTAGTTACTGGACCTCCAAAGAAAAGAAGTAAAAGTAAAGAAAGCGAAGTCACTCAGTTGTGTCCGACTCTTTGCGACCCCATGGACCAGACCTCCAGGGAAATCCCAAACATACATTTCTTGTTATAAATTACAACATAACAAAAGAACTATGTCCTGGACCCTCCCAGACCGCATCTACTATGTATCATTTATAAGAAAACTGTAACAGTGAAGTATAGTGCTTTTATAAGTTCTGTGAGTCATTCTAGGGAAATATCAAACCTGAGGTGGCTGTAAGAACCCCTGAGTTGATATCTAGTCGATCAGAAGGACTAGGGGCCTGGGAGCTCCACTTGCGGTTGTCATCTGAAGTGAGGACAGTCTTCTGGAGGACAGAGCTCTTAACTAGTGGGTCTCCACTGACTCTGAGTGATTGATGTTGGGAGTGGGTTGTAGTACACTCCGGCTGGGGCTGAAAGGGAACAGTGATATGGATAGACTTCTCCCACAAGCCCCTTCTCATCTCTTCAGCAGAGGACAGAGCTGTTGCTATGACATTCTTATGGGAGCGATGCCCAGGGGGTCCTGTCCATCCATTCAGCGACGCTTGAGTTGAACGAAATCAGGATAAAGTCCAGCTTGCTATAAATCACACTGTTTATAAGATATCAGACAATTCTTGGAGAGCCTGTATCCTACTCATTTTGCTGTAATTACAGATTCTAGAGACCCAATCAGGCATTGCCAAATATTAATGAAGGTATAGAGAAATCAGCAGAAATTAGCATTTTAAACAAGCTCTTGAGCTGATTCTTTGATGACGTAAAATTTGAAAGACGTCTCTGTGTATCTGAGAGTCTCAGCAAGGTGCCAGGTAAAAATAGTAAGCTTACTTGTGTGAAATATGGAGCCCTTGGACTGTGTGACACTGTTTTCCCTGCTTGGCCTGGGTCTTGGTTTTTAACTTAGAAATATTAGCAAAGGAAATTTACTTTCAATTGTACAAAATAAATATTTATCTGACTATCAGATCATTTCCCATGGAGCAGCAGCCTGTATTTAGTGAAGTCTGGGGCTTTGGGTTAGTCTTTCCTGGGTGTTTCAGTTTGTAAGAATGTTTGCATGCAGGCTTGGGTCAAGGAGCCAAATGGGTAACAATTTAAGCAGCAACCTCAGTGAACCATAAGATACATACTTCAGAGAACCTTAAGTCACAGGATAGAGTACATGGATCTCTGCATAGCTTTAATTTAGAGCTTTGATTCTTAGAAATTTCAAATGCAGGGAAAGAGTGGTATAGAAGTGAAGTAACTAGTCATTTATGAAAAACATCTTGAAACTGTAACATTTGATGGAAGTGAGGGTGAAGTATCTCAGTTCACAGGCACTGGAAAAAGAGACCCGGAAAGAGAAGCGACGAGAAGGAAGCAGATGGTGGAATAGGACAAATAAGAAAAAGAGTAACTTCAGGTATTTTCACAAACGTGTCCAGGGCCAGCTTGGCTATGGGACACAGATCCAGATGACCTGGTAAAGTTAAATGAGATGAAAGGGTCTAAGAGAGAAGATTACGAGAAGCACTAGGGAAACAAACAGTCACATAGATACCCCGGCGGGATGCATCAATAAGTGGAGAAAGGTCAACGTTTCAACTCAAATAGGGGGTTAGGAGCTGGGGGCTCTATCTCAGAGATTCAAGTCCACAACAGGCTTCAGAAGAGAAATAGAGAGCCAAAAAGTCCTGTATTTGATTTCAAAAAGTGTTCACGTTTCTAAAGGTCATAGTTCAGTTTGATTTAGGTACGCTTGTGATCTAAAACAAAGCCCATTTAGAATTTTCAATCTAAAAAACTATAAAATTGAGCAAAATAATTGTGAATCCAAAGTTGGCCAACAGAATATATGTGCAGATCTATCT
>SJYC01146642.1:0-67543 GCA_006408675.1 Madoqua kirkii | reverse complement strand
ATATATATATATATATATATACACACACACACATATATATAATATATAAAGAGATACTAAAATTATATACATATGTATGTATATATACATATATATACATGTATTAAAACATATACATATATATACAAAATTATATACCGTATATATATATACATATAGATAGATAGATATATATAGCATTCTAAACGGTACTGCTTAGATAGAGACACTGACGTAGAGAACGAACACATGGAAACCTCGGGGGAAGGGGAGTATGATGAACTGAAAGACTGGAATTGATGTGTATCTTTATACACTGCTATGTATAAAACAGATAACTAATGAGAACCAACTGTATAGCTCAGGAAACTCTACTCACTGCCCTATGCTGACCTAAATGGGAAGAAAATCCAGAAAAGAAGGGATATATGTATAACTGTTTCACTTTGTTGTACAGGAGAAGCTAATACAACATTGTAAAGCAACTATACTCCAATAAAAATAAAGAATCGAGTAAATGGAGCTGCTTACTGTAGAGATACTGAGCAGGTGATGGGATACAAAATCCCAGGATGATGCATACTGGCTTCTAAAAGTTTCTGGTATAGCTCCGCATGATTCTTCTACAGTTTTTCCTATACCAGCCAACTTTAAAAATACTGTAATATTTAAAGAGGTTGATGTTATGTTTTGAGATTGGGCAGAGTAGAGAAATAAAGCTGTTTCTCAAAGATTTGAAAGATGTTTAACATAAGTTAGGTATTTGAGGGGAGAGGACTCTAAAGCAAAACCAAGTTGTTGAAGACAAAACCAGTATCTAAAATATTTAACATCTGTCTCTGTTCCCTTATTCCTGATTATCAGGGCTGTAAGGGCTGACACACCTATACTGACCCTAGTTCTACCTAGAGTTTCCCATCACAAACATCCCCACACCAGGCTAACAGATTGTAATTATATGTACCGTCTTCTTCAGTGCATACTAAAACTACCAATGTGGAAGAAAGACATGAGCTTAGACTAAATCAGCTCTCAAAATATGAGAGTTGCAGCTGGCTTAAAACTCAATATTCAGAAAACTAAGGTCATGGCATCTGGTCCCATCACATCATGGGAAATAGATGGGGAAACAGTAGAAACAAATAGACGTTGTTTTCTTGGGCTCCAAAATTACTGTGGACAGTGACTGAAGCCTTGAAATTAAAAGGTGATTGCTCTTTGAAAGAAAAGCTATGACAAAATTAGCATATTAAAAAACAGAGATACTAATTTTCCAATGAAGGTCCATCTACTCAAAGCTATCATTTTTCCAGTAGTCGTGTATGGATGTGAGAGTTGGGCTCTAAAGAACACTGAACATCAAAGAATTGATGCTTTTGAACTGTGGTGTTGGAGAAGACTCTTGAGAGTCCCTTGGACTGCAAAGAGATCAAACCACTCAATCTTAAGGGAAATCAACCTCGAATATTCATTGGAAGGACTGATGCTAAAGCTGAAGCTCCAGTACTTTGACCACCTGATGCAAAGAGCCAGCTCATTGGAAAAGAGTAAATACGTAAAAGGTAAAAGAATTGTAATAATTTGAATGGAAGACAACCTGTCATTACTTGCAGATAACATGGTTTCAGGAAAAAGGAAATTATTTGAATTGTTGTAAGGTCAATATCCAACCAGTCTATTCTGAAGGAGATCAGCCCTGGGATTTCTTTGGAAGGAATGATGCTAAAGCTGAAACTCCAGTACTTTGGCCACTTCATGTGAAGAGCTGACTCATTGGAAAAGACTCTGATGCTGGGAGGGATTGGGGGCAGGAGGAGAAGGGGACGACCGAGGATGAGATGGCTGGATGGCATCATGGACTTGATGGACATAAATCTGAGTGAACTCTGGGAGTTGGTGATGGACAGGGAGGCTTGGCGTGCTGTGATTCATCGAGTCACAAAGAGTCAGACATGACTCAGTGACTGAACTGAACTGAACTGAAGGTCAATATATATATTTTAAAAAATTGATTGTAAAGGCAGTACTCAGGAAAAAAAGAAAGTCTACGATGATAGTTCATCCACAGTGGAACACAGAAGCCAATTGAAAGAGCTCCTAATGGCTAAAGATGGAACAATTTTAGCAACAATATAAAGTAGTACTAGAGTACAGCACAAAAAATTTAAATTAAATATTCAGGAGTCCATGGTTCGATAAATAAGTGAATAGATAAATGTGAGAAGACACAGTCTTATGTGCAGAAGAATTCCTATTAATTTGTGTGGATATCTGGCCCTCAGGAAGGTGGAACATGACTCACTCCTTACCCCTTAGGCAGGGGTGGGGCCTTCTTTCTAAAGCTTACACCATGGTGAGGGGAGAGAGAAAAAACTCTACAGTGGTGAAATCTGACAAACACTACCTCAGTCAGGCCACCAGGTCAGCTTCTGCACTATGAATTCTTAAATTGCAGTAGAGGTGACTTACAGTATTATGTTAGTTTCAGGTGTACAGCCTGGTGAGTCAATATATTTATAGATTACATACCTATACTATTGTACCCTTGATAAGACGAAACAAAAATGACATACTGCTTCCGTGGTCTTCCTCTCAAAAAACCATAATCATGAGAAAAATATCAGACAAGTCTGAAAAGATGCTCGAAAAAAATCCTAACCAGTGCTCTTCAAAATTGTCCAGGTCATCAAGTCAAGCAATCTTTTAAAAACTGAGCCAACTGAAGCCTAAGAAGAGGTGGTGCCAAGATGCAATATGATGTCCTGTTGGGATCCTGGAACAGACAAAGAAATTAGGTAAGAAATAAGGAAATTTGAATAAAATATAACTTGCATTAAAGTATATACAACAAATCCATTATACTAATATAAGGATTTAAAAGGAAACTGGATGTAAGATGTCGGAAACTTTTTGTACTGTCTTACAAAGTTTTCTGTAACTCTCAATCTCCTAAAAAATTAAACTTATTTTTAAAAGGATAAGAAATCAATTACAATTTGACACATGCTCAAAAACATTTATTAAAGGTTGCTATTAAAAGATAGCTTTCATATTGGCTTCAAACACAAAATAAAGCACCAAGGAATTAATCAAGCAATACATGTAAAAAATTTGTTTGCGGAAAATTATATTGAAGAAAATGTTTTCAGAGACTTAAATAAATAGGAACCATACCACACACACAGTCTGTAAATTAACAAGGAAAGACACTATCTTAACGATGTAAATTCTCACCAAATTTTTCCAGTGATGTGATTCAACTCTAGTCAAAATACCAACAGACTTCGGGGAATTTAACAAGCTTATTTTAAAATTTATGGGGAAGATCAAAGGTGTAAGAATAGTGAGACATTGCTTAAGAAGTGCAAAGTAATTGGATTTGGCTTCCCAGATATCAAATATTACCATAAACTGTAAAAATTAAGACAACACAATACTGTCACAAAAAATGGAAGAAATGGAAAATTAGAGAATCCAGGAGCACAACCACACATGGAAACTAGGTTTATAATGCCTTAAGCAAATATCAGCTCTAGCTGAGTTAAATATTAAATGCAAAAGGCAAAACTATAAGCCTTTGAGCAAAATTTTTTCATTACTTAAGATTAAGGAAGATTGCCTGTGTGTACAAAGAATGAAGGGAAAGACTGACAAATACGAGTATATTAAAATTTAGAATTTCAGTTCATCAAAAGTCCACATAAATAAGGGAAATCCCTATGTAAGCTAGTAGAATTATTTTTAATAGATTAAATTTGAAATGTTTAATGTCAAAAATTTATAAAGAGACCTACAAACTGATAAGAAAAAGGTAAATTACCCAATAGAAGAATACGGCAAAAATAAAAAATGGATAGGCGAGTCACAGAAAAAAAAATGCAAGTAAAATACATAAAAAGATGCTCAACCTTATCAATTCACATAAGATACCATTTTATACCGATCATATTAGTAAAGACTGAAGTATAACGATATCCTATGTTGGTGAGGATGTAGGGGAATATGAATAATTATACACTGTTATTCAGAATAAATTGTAGTAGAAATTGCTCCATCATCTTAGGAGAACAATATGGTATTATCTTACAGACCAACAATGTAAAGCTTATGGTGTCGTGACCTTCTCAGATATACCCTGGGAGATGCGTATAATGTATTCTTGTCAGCACTCCTTATAATAGAGAAAGAAAGAAAGGAAAGAAGGAAAAAAGAGAGAAAGGAAGGGAGGGAGGAAGGAAGGATGAGAAGGAAAAAACACAAGCCAACATTCATCACAAGTAGAAACAGTATTTATCCCTCTCCCTCCACTTTCTCTGTTGGTAACTGAGTTTGTTTTCTATTTCTGAGATTGTTTCAATTATGTAAATAAGTTGATTTGTATCACTTTTTAAGATTCCACACTCAAGTGATGTCATATGTTGTTTATCTTTCCCTGACTTACTTAATATGATCATTTCTAGGTCCACCCATGTTGCTACTAGTGTAATTATTTCATTTTTTAATAACTGAATAATATCTATTGTAAGTCAACTATAGTTAAGTTTTTTTAAAGTATGGCAGAGACAATATGGAATGTTATACAACAGTAAAAAGAACTTAAACACAGCTTTACTCAGTGTTATAGATGAGTCTTTATTATGATGTCAAGCAAAGAGAGCAAGTAAGATAAAAAAGGTCTCCTTCAACTGACTTAAAGGTACACAGCATGTATATCTAAATAGTGAATTACTTAGGACTATTAACAAATATGAAACGATAAAGAAACTCTCTACGGTATAAAGGGGGGATAGGGATGAAAAGTCACTCAGGGAAGTTTAAGATATTTTATTTATAAATCTTGGTCATGAATATTTGAGTACTAACTTATACAATTGTTCTGTATTCCTTACAGATATTTCTAAAATATTCTTTTGTATCTAAAACATCTAAATTTTTTAAAAGAAGCTTTTAAACATAGATTGAACAATTCAAACTTTGGAGCCATAGGTCCTTGGGCCCTATTTCCAACAGTCTCATTCACTGGCTGAAACTCTGAGTGATCCATTAATTTAATCTAAGCTTCCGATCCTCATCCTTAAATATTGAATGAATAATAAAATCATCACTTTACTACACAACCTTCATGGAAAGGGTTAAAATGCCATTGCACAGTGCCTACTAACTACTAGACATTCAGTAGATGGTAGGTTGTGTTAACTGAAAAAAAAAAAAAAAGTACACAACGTGAGGATTGTGAGTTAAGTTTTATTTGGGGCAAAATGAGCACTATAGCCTGGGAGACAGCCCCTCAGATAGCTCTGAGACACTGCTCAGAAGAGGTAGCGGGGAAGGTCAGTATGTACATGATTTTGGTGAAAGGGATTCATGCACTCAGACTTCAGCAGAAGGCTGCGCTAGTCCCAAGGAGCAGATGTCTGTGTAAATAATTTTAGTGCTTTTCTATGTATGAGAAGATACAAGAAACATAAAGTTACAGAAAACATACAAGATAAATAAAATCTTCTCCTATGAGCACTATAGCCTGGGAGACAGCCCCTCAGATAGCTCTGAGACACTGCTCAGAAGAGGTAGCGGGGAAGGTCAGTATGTACATGATTTTGGTGAAAGGGATTCATGCACTCAGACTTCAGCAGAAGGCTGCGCTAGTCCCAAGGAGCAGATGTCTGTGTAAATAATTTTAGTGCTTTTCTATGTATGAGAAGATACAAGAAACATAAAGTTACAGAAAACATACAAGATAAATAAAATCTTCTCCTGAAAATAATTAATTGTCTGAGGGCCTGTTCTGCTGCTTTTTCCCAGAGCAGAGAGTGCCTCATTCCTGATCTCCAACCTGAACTCCTTCCAGGGGGTGTTGAAAGTCAGTGACTGCAGCGGTCAGTGACTTCATTCTTGTTGTATCGGATCGTGAGTCACAGTTTTTAGTTTGCAGTTGTCTTAATGTTTACCTGTTCATTCATTCATTTTTAATTCATTCAAGTGTTACAGAGTAAAAATCAAGTTCACTAACATGACTGAGTGACTGAACTGAACTGAACTGAACTGAAACTGTTTGAGCAATTTTATAGTTTGGAAATTAAGCCCTCGTTCATAGCATCATTTGCAAATATTTTCTCCCAGTTCATAGGTTGTCTTTTCATTTTGTTTATCATTTCCTTTGCTGTGCAAAAGCTTTCAAGTTTAATTAAGTTCCATTTGTTTACTTTTGTCTTTATTTCCATTACTCTAGGAGATGAATCCAAAAAATATTGCTGCAATTTATGTTGAAGAGTGTTCTGCCTGTGTTTTCCTCTAGGAGTCTCATAATACCTGGTCTTACATTTAGGTCTCTAATCCATTTAGAGTTTATTTCTGTGTAAGTGTTAGAGAAAGTTCTAATTTCATTCTTTAGCTGTTCAGTTTTCCCAGAACCATTTACTGAAGAAACTTTCTTTTCTCTGCTATATATTCTTGTCTCCTCTGTCATAGATTCAGTTCAGTCGCTCAGTCGTGTCCGACTCTTTGCGACTCCATGAATTGCAGCACACCAGGCCTCCCTGTCCATCACCAATTCCCAGAATTCACTCAGATTCATGTCCTTCGAGTCAGTGATGCCATCCAGCCATCTCATCCTCGGTCGTCCCCTTCTCCTCCTGCCCCCAATCCCTCCCAGCATCAGAGTCTTTTCCAATGAGTCAACTCTTTGCATGAGGTGGCCAAAGTACTGGAGTTTCAGCTTTAGCATCATTCCTTCCAAAGAAATCCCAGGGTTGATCTCCTTCAGAATGGACTGGTTGGATCTCCTTGCAGTCCAAGGGACTCTCAAGAGTCTTCTCCAACACCACAGTTCAAAAGCATCAATTCTTCGGCTCTCAGCTTTCTTCACAGTCCAAGTCTCACATCCATACATGACCACAGGAAAAACCATAGCCTGGACTAGACGGACCTTAGTCGGCAAAGTAATGTCTCTGCCTTTGAATATGCTATCTAGGTTGGTCATAACTTTTCTTCCAAGGAGTAAGCATCTTTTAATTTCATGGCTGCAATCACCATCTGCCTTTTAATTTCTAGCAAAATCTTACTCCATGTCTGCCCAGATTCATTTGGTCAGAACCTGAGGCTACAGGGGGGTAGGGCCCAGAAAGACCGGAGGCCTCTGTGCCCTCAGGTTTTCCAGTTGCTAGCACTCAACACCTGTAATCACAATGGTTTCTGACAAGGATCTTGAGAGACCCTTGTGAGATCCTTTGTCTCCAATTTTCAGACAAACAAATGGTGACTAAGTTAAAGTTGACCAAAGTCAAAAGCTACTTAGTGGGTGAGCTATAAGTTGAACATATATTTGTTGAATTCATGTATTTTTCTAGTAAGTAATTTCTTTTCTGTCAGGTGTGTGAAGATCCCTGCACTGTTCACCACTGTGGTCCCCAGCACAGTAATACTGATACTCTCTAGGTGATGGCATAGCTGTGCTTCATGGCATCGGATCCCCTTACCCTAAACCGTTTAGTAGCCCATCATTTTAAACTACATGCACCTTTTCATACGTTTTTCTGGATACATTTTATTCTCAAATGCCTCTATGACTGAACGAAAGAAAACTACACCTTTTCCAGCTTAAATGTTTTTCCTATGCCCTTTTTAGATAAACCTGTGATAAGAGAAGCATTAAAATAGATTTTGTGTCAATGAAAAAGTGAGTCTCAGATATAAATTATATAAATAGCTTTCCATAATCAGGATTGCAAAAGTGAAAAAGACACGTTTGAAAATATTTAGCAACAACAAAGTTCTAAGAATGTAAGAATTACTAATAGTTGTATATTTTAGTTGCTTGTGGATAGTGCAAATATAACAGCCATTTTGTACAAAACATTCTACAAATCAAAGCAAACTTGGAATTCATGTGCAAATTAATTTGTGAATTTAATGGTTTTTATGCTTCCTTCAAATAATACACTAAAAAGTCTTCCTTTTATATGTACTTCCCTAAGTACACATATAGTAAAACATGCCTAGTGAGGTCTGCAATTTGACTAAAATAAACACTAGTTGCCAACATTAAGGGGAAATACTAATTTATTGGGCTGTAGTGAATTCAAGCTTTTTAAATTATAGTCTGTCCTAGGGGGAAACTATCCCCATACAAATGCATTTACAAGAAAATTATTGGAAAAGTTCGGAAGTCCAGGCATTTAGTATTTTTTGCAGTGACATAGTATTTTATTACTGTCGTTATTTGCCCGAGTTAAAGAGCTTATCAGACTTGATCCCAGCCACAAGAAAGTTTAAATAGTAAAATAAAAAGTAGTGTTCATTCCAACAATATCCCTGGTTCTTCATATTTGAGGTGTTCTAAAGTTTTCTAAGCTTTTTATTACACTGCTTCTCAAAAACAGCTCCTTTCCTAAATAAACAAGGACTTTAAATATACTGATTTATAAGCTGTTTGACTTGGGTAATTTGTAAATTAGGTTGGAACTATAAATGAACCACCACGTTTTATTAAAACTAGTGTCCCGTCTCTGTGGGGCATTTTCTTCTGCCTGGCCAGAGTATATTTGGAAACTTTTCCTTTTATGGCTTTAAAGAGAGTTCAACTCTATGCACACGCTCACAAGCTCAGACAGAGTTGTGTGGTTTTGTACATCAGCCCCCGTGAGCTTCACTTCGTGTTTTAGCCAGCCACGGCCCAGGGTCCTTCACGTAATCCCCCTCATGCTCGTACCCACATCTCTTGAGTGGGTACAAACTCCCTCCCTTGAGTTAATCTCACTGTCAACACCCTACAAAAGGCTGCTAGGTCCTAACAGCACACACACACACACAGTGATGTGGATTAGAATCATGTCAACTTCCTGTTCTCTGACTGCCCCCTCCCACCGACCCTCAGCGCTGTCCCCCAGGAAATCCCTGGCCCTCTCTTCCGTCCTCTTCAGAGGCTACTGCAAGCCTCCTCTCCACATCCTGCACTCTAGTCCATGACCTTCCCACCTGCCCTTCACTCACCTTCATTCCTTTCCTTTCCCTCACAGGAAAAAGCCTACTCCCTCCACCTTCTCAGGAACCTTGCCCCATTAATAATTCCCTCTCTAGTCTGAACGTTCTCTCTTTCCTTGGTTGATTTTGTCCCATTAGACACAGAATCTTCTGGGTTCTCCAGCATCTCCCTGGTCCACTCCTTAAGGACTGGCAGCCCTTAAATATAGGTGGCCCCGGGGTCCTTTGCAAAGCTCTCATTACCCTCCACACTTTCCTAGGGTCTCCCCATATTCACCTACAAAGTCAGGGTCCCTTGAGGAGACTGAACCACATCGGTTACTTTGACTGAGATACAGTAATATATAGGATTGTTAACTAGGCATAAAGTTGTTGACTAGTTAACTGAAAGGGTGGAAAGAGAACTCTAAGGGTAGAGCAGGAAGAAATTCTACCTCTAGGACTGAAGGATCAAAAGGAAGAGGCAGCATTTAGAGAAGAGGCCCCATGAGGTGGGACTCGGACCATGGGGAAGGGGTCACCGCCGGGGGCTGGAATGCGCCAAAGGCGAGCAACAGCAAGCTGGTTCCGCAAGTGTTAGAGAAACTGTACACTGGCCCGACAACTCCTGGCATGAACTGCAGCTGCTGGAGTGAAGAAGGGAGCCTCAGCTCTCTCTTCTCAGCCCCACAGCTGCCCTCCGGTGGCAAAGCCTGCAGAAAAGGCAACTGGCGAAGGAGAAACGTGGTTTGCAGAGTCCCAACTTAAGCATCTGAAAATGAGCGGAGAGAGTGAATTTGGATCAAGAGAGGAAAACTGGCACGACCCCAGAGCCTCAAATACCACAGGGGGATTAAAATATAAAACTTATTTCCCCATCCCAAGCCTCTCTCTAGAGCCATAGACTTATTTAGCCAATGCTCTCTCCCTACTGGAACGTTTATCTGGATGTCCCATTGTTACTTCAAACTCTATGATGTTCTAAGTTGCTCTCATTACCCTTCTCCATCTCCTTCCCAGCCCTGCCCCCTATTCCCCCGCCCCACCACATCATAATGCTACGTGTAAGTATAATTTCACCATGAACGCTCCCTACACTCCCTGCCCTTCACTCTCCCGACTCAGTCAGTCCTTCCACTCACTGTAGCAGCTCTCAAATCCATTGCCCCCTCTCCACCTCACTGGCCACTCTTCACCTCTGCCCTCGTTCTCCTAACTAGTCTTGTGGCTCAGATGGTAAAGAATTCACCTGCAATGCAGGAGACCCAGATTCAGTCTTTGGGTTGGGAAGATCCCGTGGAGAAGGGAATGGCCACCCACGCCAGTATTCTTGCCTGGAGCATTCAATGGACAGAGGAGCCTGGCGGGCTGCAGTCCATGGGCTTGCAAAGAGTCTGACAGGATCGAGTGACTAAGTTTCACTTTTCACAGAATTAGTCCTGTGTCTCACATTTGACCGTTGCCACACCCTGGGTTCTCATTCCATGCAGATTCCCTAAACAAACAGTGGTCTTGCTGAAATGCAAAGCTTACCACCCTGACCTCTGCTTAAAATCCTTTATTGGCTACCCTTAGCCTTCTAAATGAAACGCTCTCTGCCATACATTAGAAAGCTCTCCTGTTTTAATTCTCATCTCGACTTCTGCCCACCACCTTACCCCTCAGTCCAACCAGAATTCAAGGATCCGCGTGTACAGTGGCGCTCTGCATTCCTATTCCTGGCTGTGATCCCCCTGGCCTTTGAGCACTTGGACATCCCCTTCCCCTTTCTGGTTAATCATATTTCCCACCGCTGACCCTTCTTGCCTTTCTAACTTCTTTTCATCCTTCAGGACCGAGTAAGGTGCTGAGTCCTAGGAGAATTCTCCCAGTCTCAGCCCCCACGTTCACCCCCCTAGTCTGTTGGTGTCTCTCCCATGAGACCTCGTAACCCTTCCCGGCATGCTTCTTGGTGTTACGAAAAGGTTAAATTTGAGCCTGCTGGAGCCAACTCCATATTCAGTTTCTATCACTTCATCTTGCTGTCTGTGACTCTGGGAAAAATCATTCAAGCTTAACAGCCCTCAGTTCCCACGTATATAAACTGGAGCCTGTAATAGTACCTTCCTGACAGATGGTTATGAAGATTAAATGAGATAGTATTTGTAAAAGCTCATTCTTAGTTTTCAATCATTCTTTTCAAAGTATCTCACTTCTGACTGTTGATACATGTAGATGATTTTGAAACCAAGACAGAAACTGATAGTGTAATACTAAAGAATAACAATTTTCTTATGCTAAAACTTACAACCACATTTACTGGGAAAGGCCAGGACCAGACAAGTACTCTAACTGCCTGATTCCAAAGGTATTTGGGGATGGGCTCAAGTTTCACATTCTCTTAGGCACCAGGGCCTTCTACTTTCTCTAGGAAAGAGAATGAATGCTTTGCCAGTCCTGGGTCCTCTGGCTGGTGCTAAAGTCAGTTTGGTGGGAACACTATTAACTTCTACTGGGAAAGGTGGAATTGGCCAGCACCCAGTTTCTACCTCCCAGTTTTGCTGGGGTTCTGACTGGGCCTGGGCAGGAGAATCCAATGAGGCATGAGCTGAGCTTGCAGTTTTTCCCCAAAGTGTACTAGCCAACAGGCCTCTGTTCTACCTTGATGCAAGCACTCAACATTTAACTTGTGCTAGAGAATGCAAGGTCCAATGGGATCATAAAACATTATTCCAAAAGAGATTATTCCCACCCCTCAACTAATTCTTTCTACCACACACAGAGAAAAGGAAAACCAAGCCAACAGCATGGAACTTCTCCAGAGAGCCTTCTGACCACCGTGTGTGCAGCCCTCAAGTAGAGCCACGGGGATCTCAGTATTTGGGGAAGGTATGGGCGTAGAAGAAAGATGCATGAATGTGTTTTCTTTCAATTTTCTTTTCACCAGGCCTATCCTTGACTTTTCACAGACTTCCCAGCAGAAGATCAGGGTGGATGATGACATGAGAGAAAAATGCTCCACTGTGGCCAGTTCCTGTTCTCCAGAGAGCCATTTACATGCACATGGACAGGCAGCCAAGAGACTCAGTTGCCTCCCACAGTGGCTGGGAAGGTCGTGCTGCTCCCCAGGAGTGGGGATGGAGTGACCTCTGTCTCTCCATCCTCCAGAAGGATGCAGCTCATTCTGGCCTCTGTCCAGTGCAGCCTGTCACCTCACATGGCCTCACTGAGGCCAGCCAAGTTCCTGCCAATTAGCATCAGCCGACTACATAATGCCCTCTTGTGCCTCCCTCCAAGAAGGCCAACTCTGATACTCCCACGACAGGGCTGTGAAATTCCTAGGAAGAGTGGGGCAGGGAGAGCGCTGTTTTTGTGCTTTTTGTTTTAACATGACAAGTTTTTTGGCCTTGCTCAAAAGAGATCTCCCCTTGAGGAAAAAGCAAGAGGACCTGAATATGAAAAGTAAGGCTAAAATATACTATGTCCAGAGAAACTTTCCTCCAGAAGAATAGAGTGAGCATGACTTACGCTCCCTGGATGTTTTATTTTCTGAGAACAAATCTATAGAATCACAAAATCAGACCACAAGCAAGCATTTCGCATGCATTTGCCATCATCATTAGGTGTTATAAGTATAATTTATCTAAGATATGACAACCAAACTATGAGAGCCTTTACTTTTCTTCCTTCCATACTAGTGCCCTTCCTGCCTGACATGTAGAAAGATAATTAATATGCTGGTCCTGCAGGAAAGGAAATTGTCTTCCAAACTATTAATGAGAGATGTTTTAGCCTTTTTTAAATTAGTGAAAGACACAATTTTCATTTTTAAAAATTAGTGTCAGCTTGCATTGATTCACTAGAAAGTTCGAAAAGAGCACATATTGGCTTAAATGGTTGGCTTCTGAATGTATTTTATGTATTTGAACAAATTTATTTCTAATTCTGAATTTAATTTTTGCCTAGGATAGTGGGAAGTCAAGTTATTTTCTACAAAATAATCAGTAAAATCAATGAAGTAAGTTGATTTCACACTTTTTTTCTTTAACAAAGGAAATCTTATTTAAATAAAACCTTGCTTGAAGGCCCTATAAATAGAATGAGTTTTTTAAAAAAATGGAGCAGCTTTGGCAGAAGCAGAGGAGGGGGCCTGCGCCTAGCTCTCTTATCTGTGATGTCCACCCCATAGTGACACCAAGTATGCTCTGAAGACAGCTGCTAAAATAAGCATATTCAAAGATGCTCCCCATCACTAACCATTAAGGAAATTCAGGTGAAAACCATGAGGTATCACTGAACACCTATCAGAACACCAAATACTGCCAAGTAGCACAAGAAACAAGATCACTCAGACCCTCTCATGGGAACAAAAAATGGTGCAACTACTCTGGAAACTAACTTGGCAAAAACTAAATGTGCAACTACTAAACAATTTAATAACTGCACTCCTGAATTTAAGTGACAAATTTACACACAAGGTTGTATACAAGTGTTCCATTCACATGAGCTCCATTTGTAATAGTTCTCAAATGGAAACAAACAACATATTAACAGATGGTTAACCAAGACAAATTTGGAATCATACTAGAGAATACTCCTCAGCATTCAAAAAGGAACATATTTTAAATATATAGAACAACTTAGATCAATCTCCAGAGAATTATGCTGTGAGAAGAAAGCCAGTCCCGAAAGGTTACATTCTGTATGATTCCATTTGGGTAGCACTCTTACAAAGACAGGCTTCCAGAAATGGAGAACATATAACCATTTGCCAGAGATTAAGCATGTGGCATCAAAAGGGCAACAAGAAGGATTCTGAGGGTGATGGAAATGTCTCCTATCTTTTGTATTAGTATCAATATGCTGGTTGTAATATTGTTCTGTAAAACGTTACTATTGGAAGAAATCGGGTAAAAGGCACACAGGTTCTTTTATTTCATAGAACTGCATGAGAGTCTACAGTTTTTTAGACATAACCCCACAGCTATGACTTGGATGTCACTTGCCAGTGGTTTTACCCTGTTTAGGCTGATCCACATTATTACTCAAGAAGCGGTCATGATATCTCTCAGAAAAATGCCAGATACCAGGTTACACTCAACTTTCCTCCTTTCCATTGGGGTCAAAAGCACGCACTTGAGCAGATATCATGAATCAACACAGGATTCTGTGCTGGAAACTGACCTCTTGTTTTAAGTTCACATCTTCTCTTGCTGCTGCTGCTGCTAAGTCGCTTCAGTCATGTCTGACTCTGTGCGACTCCATAGATGGCAGCCCACCAGGCTCTCCCGTCCCTGGGATTCTCCAGGCAAGAACACTGGAATGGGTTGCCATTTCCTTCTCCAATATGTGAAAGTGAAAAGTGAAAGTGAAGTTGCTCAGTCCTGTCAGACTCTTCACAACCCCATGGACTGCAGCCTACCAGGCTCCTGCATTCATGGGATTTTCTAGGCAAGATTACTGGAGTGGGGTGCCATTGCCTCTTAACTGCTAAGTATTCAGGTGATAAGACAATAAAAGTAAGCAAGAGATAAATAATATCAACAAAAGATGATTAACTGTCTGGTTGGTTGGTGTGGCATGTAATTCAGTTCAGTTCAGTCACTCAGTCGTGTCCAGCTCTTTGCGACCCCATGAATCACAGCACGCCAGGCCTCCCTGTCCATCACCATCTCCTGGAGTTCACTCAGACTCACGTCCATCGAGTCCGTGATGCCATCCAGCCATCTCATCCTCTGTTGTCCCCTTCTCCTCCTGCCCCCAATCCCTCCCAGCATCAGAGTCTTTTCCAATGAGTCAGCTCTTCGCATGAGGTGGCCAAAGTACTGGAGTTTCAGCTTTAGCATCATTCCTTCCAAAGAAATCTCAGGGCTGATCTCCTTCAGAATGGACTGGCTGGATCTCCTTGCAGTCCAAGGGACTCTCAAGAGTCTTCTCCAACACCACAGTTCAAAAGCATCAATTCTTCGGCTCTCAGCTTTCTTCACAGTCCAACTCTCACATCCATACATGACCACAGGAAAAACCATAGCCTTGACTAGATAGACCTTAGTTGGAAAAGTAATGTCTCTGCTTTTGAATATGCTATCCAGATTGGTCATAAGGAGTAAGCATCTTTTAATTTCATGGCTGCAGTCACCATGTACTTACCCAATTACAAATATGAATTAAGCTGTATTATTTTACAAATACATACTATATACCATGGTAGGCTGAATTATGGTTTCCCAAAGAGTTTCATGTCCTAATCCCTGAATGTTAACCTTACATGGAAAAGGGGAATTTGCAGATATGGTTAACAATGATTTTAAGATGAGGTGATTCTAGATTATGCAGGTGGACCCAATGTCATCACAAGAGTTTTTACAAAAGAGAAGAAAGAGGTCAAAGAGAAAAGACAATGTGATGATGGAAGCAAAGATTGGAATGAGGTGGCTGTAAACCAAGAAATACTGGACGCTTCTAGAGCTGGAAGAGGTAAGAAATGGATTCTTCTGTAAAACCTCTAGAAGGAATCAGCCCCATCAACACCTTTATTTCAGTGAGCCAAGACTCATTTCAGACTTTTGATCTCTAAATTTTAAGAATATATATATGCTATCTTAAGGCACAACATTTGTGGTAATTTGTTACAGCAGCAACAGGAAATCAGTACCTTGACTTGCTATATTATAACTTCAAATACCATACAGCTATCAAAGGAAGAAAAGAGAAATAATGGAGAACAAGATGGCAGAGGGATAGATGAACATGGAGTACATCTCTCTCCATGGATACATCAGGAATACACCGTCAGACACAGAAGATCTTGCAGAACACCAGCTGAGAGCAGGCAGGAATACCTGACCACTGGAAAAGAATACATAGAACCATGTGAAACTCAAGATCAAACTCTGAGCCTTTGGAGTGGGAGTGCTGATGCCAAGACCCTAGACTACCAGAGAACTCCTAACCCTAGGAAGTATTAGTTAGTGAGAACTCTCACATAGGCAGCCATCTATATACAAGACTTGGCTTCATCCGATGCCAGCAGCATCCTGTGCAGGATGCCTCATCCAAACAACAAACAAGACAAACATACAAACCCAACCATCAGCAGACAGGACTACAACCTCACACAGACATGCACATCAGAGAAGGAAAAAGAAAAACTCACTTCCTCCCACCAGAATGCAAACACAAGTCACATCCCACACAAAACTTGACCACAAAAAAAGTTGGACCACAAAACTGGTCCATCCACAAAACTGGACCAACCATACCCACTGAGGGAAGAAACCAAAAGGAAGAAAGAATTCAACCTTGAAGCCTAAGAAAAGGAGACCTAAAACAGAGTACAGAAAAAAAGGGCAGAGAGATATTGTGTAAATGAAGGAACAACCTAGAAACACACAAGTCCAACTAAATGAAGGATATAGGCAAACTACCTGTAAAAGAATTCAGAGTAATGATAGTACAAATGATCCAAAGACCTCGAAAACAGAATGGAGAAAATGCAAGAATCAATAAACACATTTAACAAAGACCTGGAATAAATAAATAGAGACAAACAACACAATTACTGAAACTTTAAATACTCTAGAGGGAATCAATAGCAGAATATCCAAGGCCAAAGAATGGATAAGTGAGCTGGAAGATAGAATGGTGGAAATAACCGCTGAAGAGCAGTATAAAGTAAAAAGGATGAAAAGAACTGAGGATAATCTCAGAGACCCTGGGGACAATATTAAACACAAACATTCAAATTACAGGGGTCCTAGAAGATTCTGAAAGAGATGAGAATACCAGACCACCTGACCTGCCTCTTAAGAAATCTGTACGCAGGTCAGGAAGCAACAGATAGACCTGAACATGGAACAACAGATTGGTTCCAAATAGGAAAAGGAGTACGTCAAGGCTGTATATTGTCACCCTGCTTATTTAACTTCTATGCAGAGTACATCATGAGAAATGTTGGACTGGAAGAAACACAAGCTGGAATCAAGATTGCTGGGAGAAATATCAATAACCTCAGATATGCAGATGATACCACCCTTATGGCAGAAAGTGCAGAGGAACTAAAAAGCCTCTTGATGAAAGTGAAAGAAGAGAGTGAAAAAGTTGGCTTAAAGCTCAACATTCAGAAAACGAAGATCATGGCATCTGGTCCCATCACTTCATGGGAAATAGATGAGGAAACAGTGGAAACAGTGTCAGACTATTTCTGGGGGCTCCAAAATCATGGCAGATGATGACTGCAGCCATGAAATTAAAAGACGCTTACTCCTTGGATGAAAAGTTATGACCAACCTAGATAGCACATTCAAAAGCAGAGACATTACTTTGCCAACTAAGGTCCATCTAGTCAAGGCTATGGTTTTTCCTGTGGTCATGTATGGATGCCAGAGTTGGACTGTGAAGAAAGCTGAAAGCCGAAGAATGGATGCTTTTGAACTGTGGTGTTGGAGAAGACTCTTGAGAGTCCCTTGGACTGCAGGGAGATCCAACCAGTCCATTCTGAAGGAGATCAGCCCTGGGATTTCTTTGGAAGGAATAATGCTAAAGCTGAAAGTCCAGTACTTTGGCCACCTCATGCGAAGAGTTGACTCATTGGAAAAGACTCTGATGCTGGGAGGGATTGGGGGCAGGAGGAGAAGGGGATGACAGAGGATGAGATGGCTGGATGGCATCACTGACTTGATGGACTTGAGTCTGAGTGAACTCCAGGAGTTGGTGATGGACAAGGAGGCCTGGCATGCTGCGATTCATGGGGTCGCAAAGAGTTGGACATGACTGAGTGACTGAACTGAACTGAGAAGAAGAGAAAAATGGTAGGAGAAAATTTTTGAAGAGCTCGTAGTAGAAAATTTTCCCAACATATGAAAGGAAATAGTTAATCAAGTCCAAGAAGTTCAGAGAGTATACTATACAGGATAATCCCAAGGAGAAACATGCCAAGACACATACTAATAAAACTAACAAAAATTAAACACAAAGAAAGAATATTAAAAGCAGCAAGGGAAAAGTGACAAGTAATATACACAGAAACCCCATACATTTAACGGCTGCTCTTTCAGCAGAAACTCTGCAGGCTAGAAGGGAATGGCAGGATATATTTAAAATACAGAAACGGGAAACTCTACAACCAAGATTACTCTACCCAGCAAGGATCTCATTCAAAATTGATGGAGAAATAAAAAGCTCTACAGACAAGCAAAAGTTAAAAGACTTCAGTACCACCAAACCAGCTTTACAACAAATGTTAAAAGGACCTATATAGAGAGTAAATACAAGAGAAGAAAAAGACATATAAACAAACCCCATACAATTAAGAAAATGGCACTAGGGACATATATATCAATAATTACTTTAAATGCAAATGGATTAAATGCTCCAACCAAAAGACACAAACTGTCTGGATACAAAAACAAGACCCATATGTACACTGTCTACAAGAGATCCACTAAAGACACATATAAACTGAAAGAAAGAGGATGGAAAAATATATTCTATGCAAATAGAAATCAAAAGAAGGCCAGAGTAGCAATCCTCATATCAGACAAAATGACCTTAAAGACTATTACAAGAGATAAGGAAGGACACTACATAATGATCAAGGGATAAATCCAAGAAGACATAACAGTTGTAAACATTTATACACCCAACACAGGAGCTCCTCAATACATAAGACAAACACTAACAGACATAAAAGGAGAAAATTACAGTAACACAATAATAGTAGGGGGCTTTGACACCCCACTTACACCAATGGACAGATCATCAAAACAGAAAATTAATAAGGAAACAGAAGCCTTAAATGACACATTAGACCAGTTGGATCTCCTTGATATCTTCAGGACATTCCATCCAACTGCAGAAGAATACACTTTTTTCTCAAGTGCATATGGAACATTCTCTAGGGTAGAGCACTTTTGGGGTCACAAATCAAACCTCAGTAAATTTAAGAAAACTGAACTTGTATCAATCATCTTTTCTGACCACAAGACTGAGACTAGATATTAAAAGAAGGAAAAACTATAAAAAACATAAACACATAGAGATTAAATGATGTTTCCAAATAATGAATGGGTTATTGAAGAAATCAAAAGGGAAATTTAAAAATTCCTAGAAACAAATGACAATGAAAACACGACTCAAAACCTATGGGATGCAGCAAAAGCAGTTTTACAAGGGAAGTTTACAGCAGTACAACTCTACCTCATCAAAAGGTAGGTAAGAAAAACATTGACTAGACACCTAAAACAACTGGGAAAAGAATAACATAAAACCCCCAAAGTTAGCAGAAGGAAAGAAATCATAAAGATCAGAGCAGAAATAAGTGAAAAAGAAATGAAAGAAATAATAGTAAAGTTTAATAAAACTAAAAGCTGATTCTTTGAGAAGATAAATGAAATTAATAAACTTTTAGCCAGACTCATCAAGATAGAGAGAAGAATCAGATCAACAAAACTGGAAATGAAAAAGGAGATGTTACAACAGACAACACAGAAATACAAAGGATTATAAGAGACTATTATGAGCAACTATTCCCTTGTGATTCAGCTGGTAAAGAATCCGCCTGCAATGCAGGAGACCTAGGTTCAGTCCCTGGGTTGGGAAGATCGCCTGGAGAAGGGAAAGGCTACCCACTCCAGTATTCTGACCTGGAGAATTCCATGGACTGTATAGTTCATGGGGTCACAAAGACTTGGGACACAACTGAGCGACTTTCACACTTTATATGGCAATAAAATGGATAGCCTGCAAGAAATGGACAGACTCTTAGAAAAGTTCAATCTTCCAAGACTAAACCAGGAAGAAATAGAAGTCATGAACAACCCAGTTACAAGCACTGAAATTAAAACTGATAAAAATTTGCCAAAAAACAAAAGCCCAGGGCCAGATGGCTTCACAGGTGAATTTTATCAAACATTTAGAGAAGAGCTAATTCCTATCCTTCTAAAGCACTTTCAAAAAGTTTCAGAGGAAGGAGCACTTCCAAACTCATTCTATGAGGCCACCATCACCCTGATATTATCTACAATAAAAGGTTTGTTAATAATGCTCAAAATTCTCCAAGCCAGGCTTCAGCAATACGTGAACCGTGAACTTCCTGATGCTCAAGATGATTTTAGAAAAGGCAGAGGAACCAGAGATCAAATTGCCAACATCTGCTGGATCAACAAAAAAGCAAGAGAGCTACAGAAAAACATCTATTTCTGCTTTATTGACTATGCCAGAGATTTTGACTGTGTGGATCACAATCAACTGTGGAAAATTCTGAAAGAGATGGGAATACCAGACCACCCAACCTGCCTCTTGAGAAAACTGTATGCAGGTCAGGAAGCAACAGCTAGAACTGGACATGGAACAGCAGCCTGGTTCCAAATAGGAAAAGGAGTACATCAAGGCTGTATATTGTCACCCTGCTTATTTAACTTCTATGCAGAGTACATCATGAGAAACGCTGGACTGGAAGAAACATAAGCTGGAATCAAGATTGCCAGGAGAAATATCAATAAGCTTATTTAACTTCTATGCAGAGTACATCATGAGAAACGCTGGACTGGAAGAAACATAAGCTGGACTCAAGATTGCCGGGAGAAATATCAATAACCTCAGATATGCAGATGACACCACCCTTATGGCAGAAAATGAAGAGGAGCTAAAAAGCCTCTTGATGAAAGTGAAAGAGGAGAGTGAAAAAGTTGGCTTAAAGTTCAACATTCAGAAAACTAAGATCATGGCATCTGGTCCCATCACTTCATGGGAAACAGAAGGGGAAACAGTGGAAATAGTGTCAGACTTTATTTTTGGGGGTTTCAAAATCACTGCAGATGGTGACTGCAGCCATGAAATTAGAAGACGCTTACTCCTTGGAAGAAAAGTTATAACCAACCTAGATAGCATATTCAAAAGCAAAGACATTACTTGGCCAACTAAGGTCCTTCTAGTCAAGGCTATGGTTTTTCCAGTGGTCATGTATGGATGTGAGAGTTGGACTGTGAAGAAGGCTGAGCGCCGAAGAATTGATGCTTTTGAACTGTGGTGTTGGAGAAGACTCTTGAGAGTCCCTTGGACTGCAAGGAGATCCAACCAGTCCATCCTAAAGGAAATCAGTCCTGAATGTTCATTGGAAGGACTGATGCTGAAGCTGAAACTCCAATACTTTGGCCACCTGTTGCAAAGAACTGACTCACTGGAATAGACCATGATGCTGGGTCTTTTAGATTGAAGGTGGGAGGAGAATGGGATGACAGAGGATGAGATGGTTAGATAGCATTACCAACTTGATGGACATGAATTTAAGCAAACTCCGGGAGTTGGTGATGAACAGGGAAGCCTGGTGTGCTGCAGTCCATGGGGTAGTAAAGCGCTGGACACAACTGAGTGACTGAACTCAAGTACTTTCTCTGTAGAGTTCTACCAACTATCCAAGGAAGGATAGCCCCAATTTTACAAAATCTTCTGGAGAAAAGAAAAAAAGGTGCCCAAATCACTTTGTAAAGATACCAAAACTCTGATACCAGAACTTTATAAAGAAAAGTTACCGACCACCAATCTTACTCACAAAAATAGAGGCAAAGATTACATATAAAATATTAGCAAACTGAGTCTAGCAACGTAGAAAAAGAAAATTATGTTATAACCACAATGCTTAAGTAGTTTAACACTAGAAACCAATGTAATTCTCCACTTCAACATATGAAAGGGGAAAAAAACCATCACTAGATTAGACTTAAATTTCAGCACTGATTCAGGATCAAACTTATAGCCAAACATGAAAAAAGAGAAACTTCTCCACTCTGGAAAGGGTATCCACAAACCGAAAACCTTACAGCAGAGGTCTTATTTAATGGTAGACCTGAAAGGACTCTTTCCAGTTGTGAATGAAATAAGAATGCCCATGACTATCACTCTTTTTACTCAGCCAATAATGAATTTTTAGCCAGTGTGTTAAGGCCAAGGGAAAAAAAAAAAAACCCCGAGAAGAACCAAAACCTGTTCTATGTACACAAAAAGATTTACAGATTAAGAATTGTTAGACTAAGAAAAGAAAAATCAATTGCATTTCTTTATATTAGCAAATCAAAATTAAAAAGAAATGAATATATGAAACACCATTTTTAACATCCTAAAATACTACATACCTAGGAATAAATCTCCTAACAAGACATGCAAATCACTCCAGGGTATAAAGTTTACTGTGAAGTATCTAATCTTGGTGTTCAGTTGCTTAATCATGTCTGACTCTCTGCGACCCCACGGAGAGCAGCACGCCAGGCTTCCCTGTCCTTCACTATCTCCCAGAGCTTGCTCAAACTCACGCCCAAAGTGCGTGATGCCCTCCCACCATCTAATTTCATCTCAAACCATACACAAAACTCAATTCACATAAATTACAGACCTAAACGTGAAACGTGAAACAGTAATACTTTTCCAATATGGGAACACATTTTTATGGTACAGGATTTTCATCAATAAAATTGAAAAATTCAACTATATTAAAATTAAGACCCTTTGTATATAAACCAAAGAGAAAAAGACAAGTGTCTGAACAGAAGATTTAATACACAGCTAATGGCAGGCTCATATTTAGAACTTAGTTTAGAAAGTAAGGCAAGGCAGGCAGTCACAAGGAAAAATGAGCAAAGATTCAGTTAAAAAAAAAAATCCCAACAGGCAACATACGGAAGAGGAAAATGAGCCACCACTAAGCATGGAAAGGCATCTGACCCCAACAGTAACGGGGAAAAACACCCTGAAAGCATGTGGGAGACTCCAGGCAACACCAGACAGGCTAGAAGTGCAGTGCGGGAGCCTGGGCGGGGACAGCCTCTCTGGAAGAAGGGGGTCACTGCCCAGCGCCTGCTGAAGGCGCACACCCGGACAGTCTGCGCAGCTTCTCCTCCGGTCTTCAGAGGCCTCACCAACGCTCCTCCGTGGCCCTGGGGTGTACAGATGGAGCTACTCCCAGACGGGGTCCAAGTGGTACTTAGCCTACCCCTGGATTCTAGGCGGCTGGTAAGATCACCCCAATCTAGGAAACAACACGATCGTCTCAACTCTCCTGAACGTGGCATCCAATGTAACCCTAAACTTGTAACTCCTCTAACAGAGGCCCCTCATCTTGAGTTAGTAACATTACTAGATATTCCAAGCAGATATTTAGTGAAAATTTCAGTCTAGGCATACTTTTCACTGTAAATTTTTAAAGTGGCATTTGAATTTGTTAAAGTAATTATCAATAAAAAATGAAGAACGATTAGATTAAAAGGGATGCTATCAAATCCCAACTATTCTATGTCTGGGAACACTGAGGCTACAGGAAGGGGACTCCTCCACCAGAGCCTGGGATCCCTGCTTCTCAAACTGGTCTCCCCCTGCAACCTGACCAGGCTCTCCACCTGCTCCCAGGACAGCCCCCAGTGCCAGCATCCCTGTCCCAGCGTCTCCCAGTGACTCTCCACAGGCAGGGACACAGCAGGAGGCTAGAACACTCAGAAAGGCAGCGCACGGAGGGAAGGCAGATGAACCATCAAAACAAAACCAGGGCGCAAAAGGGGCTCTGACGACGCTGGCCAGTCACTCAGCAGCAGCCGTCGGCGTCCCCACGAGGGCAGAACCCTGGCCACCTCCCCAGGGCCTGGCATGCCGCAGGTGGACACCATGTGCTGGGCCAACAAGGACTGGCGGCCCTGTGAAGTGCTAATCAGCAACTGAGCTGCAGGCCTCAGCCCAGGTGCCAGACTCAGCTGTCTTCTCAGAACCTCAGGGAGCTTGCCAGGAACAGCAGTAAAGCTGGATGTGTGCTCCTTAGAAAACACTCATAGGCCCAGCGGGGACCACTGACAGCTGAGCCACTGAGACTTATCTCCAGGGAAATGACTGCCTCTCGCTCAGGAGCGGTGTCCCCGAGCACTCACGCATAATCCACTGGGACAGCTGACAGGCTCAGCAGGAGCAGCTGCCTGGCCTTTGGAGTGAGGGGGGGTGGGGTGGATGTGACAGATGGACACACAGCCGGACAGCCCAGCAGTTTTGGACTGGGCCCAGAGTCCAAACCTCTTCTCTTGTCAGGTCAGTCCCTGTCCTCACACACTTGCTTCTTTTGAAGGCTCGAAGATTCTCGGAGTAACCCAGAGGTTCTAAGCACAGCCAGCATAGCCCCAAGGCCATGGGCCCCTAGGCCGAGGGGAGGCTCAGCTCCCAGCAACCTCCGCCAGCCCCAGCAAACCATCCTCAGCAGCACTGCGCCCTCTCACCCCCTCACAGGGGTCCCCCTCCACTCTGCACACCTGCGCCCTCTATCAGCAGCATCCTGAGACACAGCGCACCCTCAGGAAGTGGGCGGGCTGAGCAGACTCCCAGCTCAACCTGTGGAGGCCCTCTGCTTGGCGGAGGTGGGCTGCAGGACTGGCTTCTCCACCCCGAGCAGGTCTTCCTGGAGGCCACGCAGGGGCAGGCGAGTGCTCCAGGGGAGCAGCCTCCAGGCTCTACCCTCTGGGAGCCATGGCACCGCTGGGCACCAGCAGGCAGTGCAAGGGGCCTGCCTGCTCCACGGCAGCGGCTTCCAGGCCTCAAGACCTGCCCTGGCAGTGCTCAGCGCACGTCCCCATTCCCACCAGCCAAGAGGGTGTCAACTCACGTTTACCGGGCACCACGTTGGGTGCCAGGCGTTCAAATAAAGGATTCTTCCAATCCTCACAGTACCCTACTGACATGGATGGCATTATCCTCATTTTATGGACAAGTGAAGGAGGCTAAGTCACTTGGCCCCGGTCACGCAGCTGTTGTTAAGGGTGGAATTAGGGACTAAAAAGAGATAGAGCCTCAAAGTTCTCCCCAACCATGCAAAGGAGGCTCACTTGTGATTAAGCAAAAGTTACGACAAATGATTTTCCTGAAACATTCTCCAACTTGAGGGCCTGTGACCAAGGCCTTCGGACGTGCCAGCCAGGGGCCCAGCACCCAGCACGCCAACCTCAGGCTCCCCACTTACCACCACAGAGTCGTTGTGAGTCAGGTCGACGACCACAGGCTCTAAAGATTCACAGGTGAGGTCCACTATTTCGTCTCCAGCTTCAAAATAAAGCATTTTAACAAGCTTTAGAGGGAAAGTAAAGGCGTAGGGCTCAGTTCCATTAACATGACAACTAACTGGACACGGGCTATCACGAACATCCCTGGTCCAGCAGCAAAGGGGCGAGCAGGGAGCACTCCTCGAGCTCTGCTCCGCACAGCGCTGCACGGTGTAACCAAGACACCCACCCCCCCGGCAGCTTCACAGCCCAGCCCTGTGCACTCACAGCGGAGAGGCAGCAGTCACCTGCGGTGGGCGGGGTGCACAGCCGGGGAGCCACCAAGCACGCTGGGCTCGGGCTCCGGGGCGGGTCTGTTGGCCTCAGGTCAGGCTATACTCGGCACCACACAGGCTGTACCCTTCATCAGTTACATTTGCATCTCCATTTAGCCCGGCAGCGCTTCCCAACTTGGCTGGGCCACAACGGCTTACTCACTGGTCCCCCAAACCCCCACTTGCCAAGAGAGGCTGAGCCTGCCCCGCCACTCGCCTGTGAGCCCGTGAGCCCGAGAGCGCACCCCACGCCGCCCCATGGACAGCCCAGTGGGGGGGCGTGTGCCAAGTTACCAGCACTGAGGCCCGCCAGTGCACAGCCTCCATCTCTATAAGCTGAAACAGGATTTACAGCCATCTTTGCTTCTATCATTCGTTTAGAAAGTAGGAGGGAAGAACTTCTACAAATACAGTCAATATTTGGGGAAAGTGACTTGTAATACATTTTACATATTCAAATTTTTGTTCTCCTGGATTAAAAAATTCATAGGAATAAAAACCGTAATATATCAAAGATTCCAACGTTATTTATACAAAATGATTTTATTTCTTTTAAAGAACAGTCCATAATAGATCTATCATAACTTACAGAGCTGTTTCTCTTTCTGGTGAACACAATTTTGAGTTCTTAAAATAGAAAATATGCCAACGGGCAGCTTGTGCATGGAGTCCTGCACGTGGGTGAGAGGCTCACCCAGGGTGGAGAGTGCCACCGTGGAGAGCAGTGGGCCTCAGGCAGGCTGCAGCCTCTGAGTCCTTTGAGAGGCACGCGTGGGTTCAGTGTCCCACAGGAGCAGACTCCTGCACCTGCTGGGGGGGCGCGGAGGGAGCAGGGTGGCCCAGGGCTGCACCAGTCTGTCAGAAGGGAGGCCAGAGACCAGAGAGAAGGCAGGGGCCTCACTCCCTGAAGGGCCGTGCCACGACGCAGGCAAGGCGCTTCTCTCCAGGCCTCAGTTCTCCTGCCTCATGATTATAAAAGCAACCTTGCTGTACCCAGAGCGGACGGACTGACCCAGGCCATCTGCCACTCCCCTGAGCAGCCAAGCAGAGGGGGAACAGGCAAGCTGCCTCTGCCCACACCAAATGCCCTCCAACCCAGGAAGGTCTGTACACAGGTCTGCCTTCTGGGGCAGTTGTTGGTCTTAATGAAGGAGAGAAGAAACCTGAGTACTTCCTGAGGCCAAGTTTAAGTTGAGACACAACTTCAAAGAGAAAAGGTGGACCCAGTGTCCACGTCCACGCTGTGCAGCCTCCAAGGATGGCTGGCTAGGCCCAGGGGCAGTTCCTGCTCACTTCAACTTTGAGTCGTCAATGCTGAGTCTGAGACCACTGGTCTTATAAGCACAGCGACTAAGCTGGACCTTGTGTAGTGCATCTACACGCACAGCTCTCAGCGCTCATGTCACCCACTAATTTCACAGCCGGACAGCTCTACACAGAGCTACTGCAATACACACATGCCACGACCCTCACACGCACACACGTGCCACGACCCACGGGTAGACACACACACCCCTCACATGCACACACGCCACAACCCTAGCATGCACACACAGACGCCACGACCCTCACACGCGCGCCACGACCCACGTGCGCGCACACACACACCCCTCACATGCATACATGCCACAACCCTTGCGCGCACACAGACGCCACGACCCTCACGCGCATGCGCCACGACCCTCACACGCCCACGCACACACACACACAGCCCTCACATGCATACATGCCACAACCCTCGCGCGCACACATGCCACGACCCTCACACGCACACAGATACGTGCCACGACCCACGTGCGCACACACACATCCCTCACATGCATACATGCCACAATCCTCGCGCGCACACACACCATGACCCTCATGCGCACGTGCCACGACCCTCACACACACACATGCAATGATCCTCACACGCAACCCCATTATTCATGTGTTCACACACACCGGATCCTCACACGCACACAAGCCACGATCCTCGCACACACACTCATTATCCTCACACACACAGCCCAATTATGCATGTGTTCACACACGCCATGATCTGCACATGTCATTATCCTCACAAAAACACACACATACACCATTATCTGCACGCACACACATGCATGATCCTCACAAAAAGGCCACTATCCTCCTATGCACACACACGCCACTCATTATCCACATGCTCGAACACCATCACCCATGCACACACACACTATCCTCACACACACATGCCATTATCCACACATACATACACACATCATTATCCTCATATACACAGCATTAACTTCATATACACACACATGCCATTAGCCTTATATACCGACCATTATCCAAGTAAGATGGTAGATGTTGCAAGAGGGCATCAGAGGGCGGACACACTGAAACCACACTCACAGGAAACTAGTCAATCGAATCACACTAGGACCACAGCCTTGTCTAACTCAATGAAACTAAGCCATGCCCACGGGGTAAACCAAGATGGGCGGGTCATGGTGGAGAGGTCTGACAGAATGTGGTCCACTGGAGAAGAGGATGGCAAGCCACTTCAGTATTCCTGCCTCGAGAACCCCATGAACAGTATGAAAAGGCAAAATGATAGGATACTGAAAGAGGAACTCCCCAGGTTGGCAGGTGCCCATCACACCACTGGAGATCAGTGGAGAAATAACTCAAGAAAGAATGAAGGGATGGAGCCAGGGCAAAAACAATACCCAGCTCTGGATGGGACTGGTGATAGAAGCAAGGTCTGATGCTGTAAAGAGCAATATTGCATAGGAAACTGGAATGTCAGGTCCATGAATCAAGGCAAATTAAAAGCGATCAAACAAGAGATGGCAAGAGTGAACGTCGACATTCTAGGAATCAGCGAACTAAAATGGAGTGGAATGGGTGAATTTAAGTCAGATGACCATTGTATCGGGGCAGGAATCCCTCAGAAGAAATGAGGTAGCCATCATGGTCAACAAGAGAGTCCAAAACGCAGTACTTGGATGCAATCTCAAGAACCACAGAATGATCTCTGTTCATCTCCAAGGCAAACCATTCAATATCACGGTAATCCAGTCTATGCCCTAACCAGTAATGCTGAAGACGCTGAAGTTGTAGGTTCTATGGAGACCTACAAGACCTTTTAGAACTAACACCCCAAAAAGATGTCCTTTTCATTATAGGGGACTGGAATGCTAAAGTAGGAAGTCAAGAAACACCTGGAGTAACAGGCAAATTTGGCCTTGGAATGTGCAATGAAGCAGGGCAAAGACTAATAGAGTTTTGCCAAGAAAATGCACTGGTCATAGCAAACACCCTCTTCCAACAATACAAGAGAAGACTCTACACATGGACATCACCAGATGGTCACACCAAAATCAGACTGATTATATTCTTTGCAGCCAAAGATGGAGAAGCTCTATACAGTCAACAAAAACAAGACCAGGAGCTGACTGTGGCTCAGATCATGAACTCATTACCAAATTCAGACTCAAATTCAAGCAAGCAGGGAAAACCGCTAGACCATTTAGGTATGACCTACATCAAACCCCTTATGATTATACAGTGAAAGTGAGAAATAGATTTAAGGGCCTAGATCTGATAAGAGTGCCTGATGAACTATGGAATGAGGTTCGTGACAGTGAACAGGAGACAGGGAGCAAGACCATCCCCATGGAAAAGAAATGCAAAAAAGCAAAATGGCTATCTGGGGAGGCCTTACAAATAGCTGTGAAAAGAAGAGAAGCAAAAAGCAAAGGAGAAAAGAAAAGATATAAACATCTGAATGCAGAGTTCCAAAGAATAGCAAGAAGAGACAAGAAAGCCTTCTTCAGCGATCAATGCAAATAGAGGAAAAGAACAGAATGGGAAAGACTAGAGATCTCTTCAAGAAAATCAGAGATACCAAGGGAACATTTCATGCAAAGATGGGTTCGATAAAGGACAGAAATGGTATGGACCTAGCAGAAGGAGAAGATATTAAGAGGTGGCAAGAATACACAGAAGAACTGTTCAAAAAAGATCTTCACGACCTGGATAATCACAATGGTGTGATGATTCATCTAGAGCCAGACATCCTGGAATGTGAAGTCAAGTGGGCCTTAGAAAGCATCACTACGAACAAAGCTAGTGCAGGTGATGGCATTCCAGTGGAGCCATTTCAAATCCTGAAAGATGATGCTGTCAAAGTGCTGCTGCCGGAAGCCAGCGTAAGGAATCCTGCCCGTGACAAGGTCATGAGGAAAGAAGCCTGACAATACGCAAGGACGTGATCAGGCTTCAGGGGTTCCCCTCTGGAATTTCTGGAGCATGTACCCCCCAAACCAAAAATCTGCCAGCCTCTGTACTCTGCTCTTCTGATATTCTCTGGAAAGTCAAATCAGGGCTTTAGTCTTCTGCATTTGAAAGGGATGTTTCAGTTAAACCCCTTCTGATAGCTCTCTAGCTTGCCTAACAGGTTCCCCTAGTGTGTGAATTGCTTACAGCCCCCCCGAACCGCGAGAGGCACAAAGCTTAAAAGCATCTTAAAGATACAGAGCCTTTTCTTAACAGCCAAAAATCATGTTGGTGACGGGTTTTTACTGTTGACTTAATGATTGCTGCCAGGCTCCATATTCTTTATCTTTTAGGCACCTGGGAGGATGTCAATCAATGTAACCAGGATGTAGAAAAAGATATATAGTAGTTTTGATATCAGCAACACTGGATTTTTGAGTTAATTACTTTTCTTTTGTTATAAATCACTGTACTTCTTTTACTTGTTATAAATTGCTGTATCTTTGCTATGTAAGAATGTCACTTTATGTAGTGCTTTCTGAGAATGGCACCAGACTTTGGGAAGGTCCACACAAATAAGTCTTCTGGTTGACAAACTCTTATCAGAAAAAAGGCTGTAAAATGTTAATTGGCCCTTTTGTATACAACTAGATATGGAGAGAGAAAAGCCTGGTTTTAGCAAGAGTCTGGGCTGTTAACGCTGCACAACTTTGTGTTACCCACTGGTCTCCATGTTTTATCAAAAGTATAAAAGGCCTTCTGAACAATAAGGATAGACCAGTTTCTCGGACTAGTCTCTTGGCCTAGTTTCTTGGGAATCTGGCTCCCCCCGTGTCTCTCTCTCTCCTTTTCTCTCTCTCCCTCATATCTCCTCTCTACTCTAATTTCAGGCTGAATTCCGATCTGAAGCGAGGAGGCTCACCAAGTCTACTTACTTGTTCTGGCTTCTAAGCTCCCTAAGAGACAGAGCCCAAGGCGGGGTGCTCTCCGATACTCAATGGACACCGGTGGCCAGCGCAGAATAACCAAGCTACTCAGCCTCTTTTCTCCACTTAATTTTCCTACTACACTATTTCTTCTCAATCTAATCTTATATTAAATAATAAATAAGTTTTTCCTCACCTATCCATCTCCCCTTCAAATCACCCTGGACCCACCAGGGCTGGATCCCGGCATGCTGCACTCACTATGCCAGCAAATGTGGAAAGCTCAGCAGTGGCCACAGGACTGGAAAAGGTCAGTTTTCATTCCAATCCCAAAGAAAGGCAATGCCAAAGAATGCTCAAACTACCGCACAATTGCACTCATCTCACACGCTAGTAAAGTAATGCTCAAAATTCTCCAAGCCAGGCTTCAGCCATACGTGAACCGTGAACTCCCTGATGTTCAAGCTGGTTTTAGAAAAGGCAGAGGAACCAGAGATCAAATTGCCAACATCTTCTGGATCATGGAAAAAGCAAGAGAGTTTCAGAAAAACATCTATTTCTGCTTAACTGACTATGCCAAAGCCTTTGACTGTGTGGATCACAATAAACTGTGGAAAAATCTGAGAGAGTTGGGAATACTAGACCACCTAACCTGCCTCCTGCAGAATCTGTATGCAAATCAAGAAGCAACAGTTAGAAATGGACATGGAACAACAGACTGGTTCCAAATAGGAAAAGCAGTACGTCAAGGCTGTATATTGTCACCCTGCTTATTTAACTTCTATGCAGAGTCCATCATGAGAAATGCTGGACTGGAAGAAGCACAAGCTGGAATCAAGAGTTCTGGGAGAAACATCAATAACCTCAGATATGCAGATGACACCACCCTTATGGCAGAAAGTGAAAGAGAGCGAAAAAGTCAGCTTAAAGCTCAACATTCAGAAAACGAAGATCATGGCATCCGGTCCCATCACTTCATGGGAATAGATGGGGAAACAGTGGAAACAGTGTCAGACTTTATTTTTTGGGCTCCAAAATCACTGCAGATGGTGACTGCAGCCATGAAATTAAAAGACGTTTACTTCTTGGAAGAAAAGTTATGACCAACCTAGATAGCATATTCAAAAGCAGAGACATTACTTTGCCGACTAAGGTCCGTCTAGTCAAGGCTATGGTTTTTCCAGTAGTCATGTATGGATGTGAGAGTTGGACTGTGAAGAAGGCTGAGCGTCGAAGAATTGATGCTTTTGAACTATGGTGTTGGAGAAGATCAAGAGTCCCTTGGACTGCAAGGAGATCCAACCAGTCCATCCTAAACGAGATCAGTCCTGGGTGTTCATTGGAAGGACTGATGTTGAACCTGAAACTCCAATACCTTGGCCACCTGACGCTAACAGCTGACTCATTGGAAAAGACCCTGATGCTGGGGAAGATTTAAGGCAGGAGGAGAAGGGGACGACAGAGGATGAGAGATGGTAGATAGCATCACCGACTCGATAGACATGGGTTTGGGTGGACTCTGGGAGTTGGTGATGAACAGGGAGGGCTGGCATGCTGCAGTTCATGGGGTTGCAAAAATTTGGACACAACTGAGAGACTGAACTGAATTGATCCTCATACACACACACACAGACACCATTATCCTCACATACAAACACAATATTATCCTCACACACCCACATGCTGTTATCCGTATGCACACACACCATCATCCTCATACACACAAACGGACACCATTATCCACACATGCACACAGGCCATTATCCTCATACACACACACCTTTACCCATGTGTGCACATACGCTATTATCCTCCCAAACACACATGCCATTATCCACATAAACACACACGCCATTATCCGTGTCTGCACACATGCAATTATTCTCATACACACACAGACACACCATTACCCTCCTACACACAATTATGTGCATGCACATACATGCCATTATCCACACACACATGCCACTATCCGCACGCGCACACACACACACAACTATCACCCTCCTACACACACGCCATTATCCGTGTGCACACATGCAATTATTCTCGTACACACACATACATGCCATTACCCTCCTACACACACACACACACACACCATCATCTGCATGCAAACACAATTATCCTCATACACACATACATAAATGCCATTATCCTCATACACATAAAAGCCATTATCCTCATATAAATACACACACGCCATTATCCTCACAGTCTCAGTTATCCTCACAGACACACCGTCATCTGCACGCACACACACAGAATTATACACACACATAAATGCCATTATCCTCATACACACATAAGTCATTATCCTCATATAAATACACACTTTATCCTCACACATGCTGTTATCTGCAAGCACCATGCCTTGATCCTCATAGACACACCCCCTCCCGCACCATATGCACCGTTGCAGATGAGGAAACTGAGGCCCACAGGAATAGCCTGCACCAGGCTGGTGGCTCCCAACTGATGCTCAGGGTCACTGGCAATCTTACCGCTTTCCACGAGCTCTATAGGTTCTGCCTCCAAGGCCATCTCAGGTGGGGAGGTGGTTTCCGGAGTTCGCTTCTGGGCTTGTCTAGAATTTACTGTCCCACCACGACGCTTTCTCTGAGGGTTTCCAGGGAAAAACAAACAGTTACATAGCTTATGACCAGTAAGATTTCTGCTAAAAAACTAAAAAAGACCAAGTCACTGAGAATAAAACCACAATGAACAGCCCTGAGGCTGGGGTCCTTTCAAAGCTCGAGATTCTGGAACACTGACTGCTTAGCGAGAAATCATCCAAAGCACACCGTGAATCCAATTCTGTAAAGTGAAGCTCCTGTTATACAGATGTCAGCCCGTCAAATGCACATGGCGCACAACTCCATGGAGGCCTCTGGCCCAGGCTGGAGTCAGACCAGAAGCCCCTTCTTTTAACCGAAGTTACAGACCTATTTCCCCTGGATTTGTATTTGGCCCACTGAGCACTTTTTGTCTTTCCGCCCAAGACCTTCAGTTCCCAAGTTTCTATTCCCTGTGAAAAGCAGGTCTCTTTTTGGGAAAGGGTTCTGGCCTCTAAACTACTATCAAGTTGTAGTTTACACCCTAATAACCACTCCCCACAGCTCCAAGAACCAAAGTTTTTATTTATTTTTTCTTGAGATGAGAACTTTAAAAATTTTTTATTGGAGTATAGTCGACTTAGTGTTGTGTTAATCTCTGCTGTATAGCAAAGGGAATCACGTATACATATATCCTTTAAGATTCTTTCCCCACATAGATCCTTGCAGAGTACTGGGTAGAATTCTTTGTGCTATACAGTAGGTCCTCCAAGAACCAGTTTCAGTTCCTAGGGGCTTCCAGAGAGACACGCCTTCTGGAAGGTCAGAACCGTTAATCAGCACGTCTGCAGTCAGACCCCAAGTCAGGCTTCCATGCCCTCACGCCGGGTGCCAGCACGCTCCAGCACATCCGGCCTGCCCCTGCATCTTCCTCAAGAGGTGGGGACCCCACCTGCCTTGCAGCTTTATTATGGTGCCCTGTGCGGCCCCACCCACCCTTGGCTCTGTTTCCGCCTCCTCCCTGCCTTGTCCCGCTCCTCAGTGGCACTGGGTCCCCTGGGCGACACAGGGCTGAGCCTCCTCACCAGTGGCAGCCCCACAGAGCTCTCCTAAGGAGGAGGCGTCTGCACAGCACTGAGCGCCGGCCCAAGATGCCATCCCGACACTGTCGTGCCTCGCCCGGCACCCTCACCGTGGACATGCTGGCAGGACAGGGATGTGTCCTCAGGGTCCACACAAGACTGAGGGGTGGCGCTCAACCGGCCAGTCCCCGCTGGCAGCGCAGAAGCCGGCTTCTCTCCACGCTCTGAGCACCCGAGGAGCCGCCTCCCAGCCCAGGGGGGCCTGGAGGCCAGGGGCAGCAGGGAGCCGCTCCGTCCCTCAGGCCAGAGATGAGGCTCCTGCCAGGGTTTCTGACTTTCCCCAGCAGCTACCAGATTACCTAGGGCTCTACCCCATTCTCTTTGAAGTTGTCCTGATAGCTTCCTTCCTTGGAAAAGGACCGCATCTTTCTCAGCAGACACTGCTGAACAGAGCCCTCAAGCCCCTACTGCGCAGCTTCTCTGAGGGAGGAAGCAGCAGTCCCCGGTCCTGGCCACAGTCTGAGTGCGGAGCCCTAAAAACCCCGTCCCGGCCACCACAGCCATGTGTCCTGCTAACCCTCACTGCAAGCCAACAGCAGCCCTCTCCTCTTTCAGCCTCCCGCTGCCCTCTTCACTGGACCAGCTCTCACACAGCTTTGAGGGGCCTCCTCGACTGGCAGCGCCACCGTCAAGGCCATCCTCAGGCCCTCCTGCTGGCCACCTCGTGCCCCCGTCCTCCTCCCCCTTCCCCACAGGGAGCCCCACACTTCCCCTCTTCCTCCGCCCACGTGCCCTGGAGGCCACGCTCAGGCAGCCTAGGACCCAGGGAGGCTCTGCCCTGCCCCGCCCGTCTGCCTGCCGTTCACCAGCGGAGCCCTCGGAGGGCTGCAGCCTGGCGTCCAAGCTGACCCCCTGGCCACGCCACACCGCACTCACTGCCCCGAGGAGAGTCTGACCAGCCTCTTCACAGCCGCTCACAGAGGCCACACTGCTCTGTCTGTTCAGAGTGCGGCTTCTGAGGGGCAGTGCCCAGGCTTAGGAAGCTTCCCTGCAGATAAGGGACTGAGGTGGGAGGGCACCTGGCCTTTAAAGGGCAGGTCCAGGGGCCTGGAACCCAGTGGGGGCTGCGGGGGCCAGACGGGGTGGGCCAAGTGGAGGGAGGTGTGCCGGAACATAGCCTGCAGGACGCCCACCGCTCTTCACCCAGAGTGCGCTGGGCGGCCTTCCTGCTACCTCTAGAACCCGGAGAGAGGGCGAGTCTCACAGCTAGCCCACCGGCTAGGAATGCTCTGTTTCAGAAAACAACTGTTCTGAGTTTAGATCACATGAGCAGCATCATTAGGAGGCAGTAAAGCGGGGAGGGGGACCGTCAGGCAATCTCTGGACTCGAGGGGCTCCCGGTGAATCTGGGTTACAACAAACCAGAGCTACCTCTGCCGTCTAAAACAGAAGTGACAATGACTTACTAACTTTGGCCACTGAGCGTGAGAAAACTCACCAAGGGTTATTATCACCACCAGTGTTGGCATCAGACCAAGGACTACACAGGGAAAAGAAACAGAAGGAAAAACGGAAAATTGGGCTGTAAATAATTAAATAAACCAGAGTCCTAATATTTCCAGGATGCCAGCAGCTGCTCTGGAGGTGTAAAGTTTCAAACCCTCAGCCATCCTTCTCAGCCTTCTGTCTTTAGGGCACCAACCAAAACACTGGAAACTCTGACCAAAGGCAAGCAGGTTGATGTAACTACCAAAAGGTCCCATACACAGTCTTTCAAGAATGAGGGTTACTCAAGTAGAAGCAGCTTTATGGTACTCTCATAATTTACGTACACAAGGAATGAAGTAGGTGTTTTGTGTTAAAAAATAGAATCCATAAGCTTGTAAAACTCACCGTACTCATGGTGCTCCTTGGCGCCAACCTACAGAGAAACACGCAATCTAGACCAGCCTGGTCTCAGCCTCTCATGCCTGCTGGTTACTCATGTTGACTAGCACAGGGATCTGCACGCCAGCAGACTTCCGGAATCTTCAAGCCCTGGAAAATAAAGGCATCAAGTTGACAAATGCTGCTGCACCTGTTTTACCGACAAGAGCGCTCAGCCCAGTCGTCTACTGGTCCTTCCTGTCAGCTGCGCACTTTGCTGAGCACTTTATGCAATCACGTCCTAATCCACATCCTCCGTGGGGGATACGTACCCTCCTAGAATACAGGACAGCCTGCAAGCAGGCCCATTAAGCCACCTCTTGCCCTCCTGGCTGCTGAAACACACACAGATGCTCCTTGGCCCACGGCCCCTCCCTGCCTGTCTAGACTCGGCCCCGTGGGGCTAAGGCGGGCTCTGGCCTTGTCAAAGTTGTGCCCACCTCCCCCAGGGTGTGCCAGGAGACAAAATGCAAATGGCAGGGTGCTAGCCAGGTGCTGGTCACTGGGTGACCTACACTAGTTAGGCCGTTCCAGGCAGCCGAATGGTGATGACCTGTGACCCATTAGGGGAGCAGGCAGAGGGGACAAAGCCCAGGTCTCTGTTACGAAAAGGAGAAATCCTGCACACTCTTGCACAATCTGTGAGGACGTGGCTTGCCTCACTCAAGCTTAGGAAAGCAGCTCTTGCCCCACGACTCTGACTGCGAGAGGCTGGGGACCCTGCACTCACGGCCTCTGGTTCACAGCTTCCTTGGATGCAGTGATCCTGCCTCACTGCACACGCTCTGAGGCTCCTGCCAGCTGGGAAGGTGGGTGACGGTGAGGCCCCATCCCATCTTGAATCCTCTCTGGAGTAATCAAGAGGAGATCAATAAACAAAGGGACCCCTCCCCCGCCAGACACACACACAGAGACAAGAAACCCCTGCAGATTCCTGTGCAGCTTCTGGAAAGATGAGAATCAGAACTGCCTCATGTGATCGCACAACCCCAGAAAGGAGAGAGATTCCTTCTCTCCCCAAGACTGGGAACTGGGGCCTGCTGCAGGTGCCCGTAATTCAGGGGAAGCGACAAGGGCCACCAGTCCCGACCCACCCTCCGTGCCCAGCTGAGACTCTGCCACTGGCAGTAGGTAAGCAGAGAAGAACCAAGAAATCGTGGGTTGGGAAGCCAGGCAGGCTCTGGGAAGGGTAGAGAGCACAGTAGGTGCGGAGGCTCCTGGAGAACGGGAGGCCCCTGGTTCGCTCAGGGCCCAACGAAGGTGGGGACTAACCCTGCAGATCTGAGTTCAGGGACACACTGGCGAAAGCAGTGAAGGAGCAGGCAGGAGTCAGGGCGCAGTCAGTGCAGACCGGCTTCTAGTGGGAGAGGCCTGAGCACAGGGCCAGGCCAGGGGACCCGAGCAGAGGCAGAGGGAGGCGGCGGCTCTGGGTTGGCCCGTCCGGGGTGACAGGGGTTTGCACAAGGACAGGCGTTCTCCAAGTGGAGCCCACATCAGGCTCACTCACCTGGAGGGTTTGTTAAACTACATTTGGATTCAGGAGGTCTAGGATGGGGCTCACAAGTCCCAAGGCAAGGCTGATGGGGCCATTGCAGGCCACGCCACAGGAAGGCCTGTCTAGGAGACGGCCTGGGAGCTGGAGAGGACCAGTCATACACATGAGAGAGACAAGAACACGGGGCCTCTGCCAACCACCCTTCTCATGCCTGGGGCTGCTGCCTCCTCCACACAGCCTTCCCAGCCTGGCACCCTCCTGCCCTCCTGCCAACACAGCTCTGAGCAGCAGCTGACCCTACAGCCTTCCCCCAGGTCCCCATCAAGTCCCGACCCCTAAGCCTGGCCTGTGGAGGCCATCTGGCCTTTCAGTTAGAGCACACCTCCACAGCCAGACAGCAGGGACGGAGGTCACAGCTCCAAACCCCTACTTGTGGCCTTGGTGAGACTCTGAACTCTGTGCCTTATCTGTTGTTTAGTCGCTCAGTCATGTCCGACTCTTTGACACCCTGTGGACTGCAGCCCGCCAGGCTCCTACGTCCATGGGATTCTCCAGGGAAGAATACTGGAGAGCGTTGCCGTTTCCTTCTCCAGGGGATCTTCCCAGACCAGGGATCGAACCCATGTCTCTTGCATGTCTCCTGCATCATAGGGGAGTTCTTTACCGCTAAGTCCTCAGGGAAGCCCAGGCCTTATTTGCTTGTCTATAAAACAAGACAGCATCGATCTCAATGGTGTGTGAGGATTACAGGAGCTAATACAGAGAGCATGTGGATGATTACCGGCACTTCACAGGCCCACGAACCTGTTCTGCCAGCACAGCCTTGCACCAATGGCAACCCACTCCAGTGTTCTTGCCTGGAGAATCCCAGGGACGAGGGAGCCTAGTGAGCTGCCGTCCATGGGGTCGCAGAGAGTCGGACACAATTGAACGACTAACACTTTCACTTTAAATACACTTAACTTCATTGCTGCTGCTAAGTCGCTTCAGTCGTGTCCGACTCTCTGCGATCCCATGGACTGTAACCTGCCAGGCTCCTCTATCCTTGGACTTCTCCAGGCAAGAATAGTGGAGTGGGTTGCCATTCTCTTCTCCATGGGATCTTCCTGACCCAGGGATCAGACCTGGGTCTCCTGCATTGTAGGCAGATTCTTTACCATCTGAGTCAAGTATATTTAAATATCTAATTATTTTATTCTTTGAAACCCACTGTTGTTGGTATTAAGAATCATTCAGTTGTGTTTACTATGAGGTGTACGGCATTTTTTAGACATGGTAGTAAATATAATCTAAAAACCAAATAAATCTCTAAGATGAAAAAAAAATCACCTTTTAAATTATTTTACATTATTTCTTTAGTTTTACTCTTTATCCATACATGTTTGCATAGAAATGGTTTTCAGACTTACTGTTTACTTATATAGAAAACAGATCTTTATAATAAAATCAACAATACTTGAAATTACTACACTTACTAATATTTCTTGAATATTTTCCTAGGCATTTTGGCTTCTTTAATATCCTGAATATTTAACTTAATACACATTAAAAATTTTTTTAAATGAGATTCTAAACTAACAAGATTCAAAGCACCCATCCTGACATCTTAAGGCGCAGCCACATGTAGACCGTTATCGAAGTTAGTACCTGTGGACATCACGTTGGTGGCGTGGTTGGAGACCGGTAGGCACTCCGCAGCACTGGGATGCATTATCAGAGGCAGAGTTGCAGAAGACTCAGAATTCAGAGGTATAAAGGTATCAGTCGAAGTAAAAGGTTGGCAACTCATTCCCACAAAAGAGTAGAAAACGGAGAAGAGGCGCCACTCCTCAAGTCAGTTTTATTATATTACCTCTCAAAGGGCCGTTTCAAATCTCACTACCTGCATATATACATCAGGGAGGCTCTGAAGCACCAAGAGAGCGCATGCTGGTATTTATACTGCAGGGAAATCCCTTTATACATGTTAATCATCTTTTCCCAGGGGTATTGCTTTATCAATCTGGACAGTCTTCCTTCTCACCCAAACACAATCCATGCCCAAGAAGGGAAGCTGGTTCTTGGGTGGGGAATGAAGGCAAAGGAGAAATCTGAAACTTAATTTGACAACTTCAGTGATTCAGACCTTTTAAAAAGGAGTCAAGAACTTAAAAATAAAAAAGTGTCCCTCAAAGTAATAATGCTGCAATGAATTGAAAGATACTGGGTGCCTCTTTGCTGCGAACACAATGACAAATGTATACGTATAAGATTTGTTTTTTCCTTTTTTCTGATAACTTCATTAAATCTGAAAAATAATATAAAAGTACAGGACACAATTTTAGGAAGCAGACTCTTTTAAAAAAAGCAAAGGAGGCTAAATGTGAGAATGACTATATTACTGACTACTGATTCATACACAGTGCAATCCTGAAAAACTGTAAGAACAGTTCAACTTTTCCTATATCATAAATAGGAAATGATAAAATATTAAAGTTGGAGTAATTTGTAGACAAGATGAACATGAGCGACAGTATCTCTCTCTTTATTTCAATTTGCTCAACCAGATGTACTCAGTGAGCTCTTACTAGATGGCTTTCCACAGTTATGTCAGCAAATTTCACAGCATCTTTTGTGAGATCTGTACCATTCTCACTAAGCTTAATTCTGCCAGAGCCTCTGATCTTAGCCATTCTGCTCCAGAACCTTCACTAGGCACAAACTTTCCACACAAAGTATATTGACATTATAAGACTATGAACAAATACTGTAAATAATTGTTTTGATGATAATTATCTGTATGACAATTTCACAATGATCATGGTTTATATATATAAATAAACGACTGCAATACTATCTTTAGAATTTATACCAGGGTCGATATAGGGATGAGATGTAACCTGACAAACATAGATATTATTGACATAAGCAGGAACTAATGCTCCATTCGATTCTTTTGAAATTTTATATCATGGAATGTTTAACTTGGAACTGGTTGCTTCATGCTAAATTTAATATTAATGTTGATGAGAATATGCTTTCAAAAACTGAAATTTGAATGCCTTATCATTAACCAATTATTTTGTAGAAGATGGTTCATTAGATATTGTGTGAAAAATATTTATTCTAAAAATGACATATTTTTCATTCTGAATTCTCTTTTAAATTCCATTAGTCTTCACTAATGAGAGAAGAAGGTTACAAGTAATCAAGTATTTATTTTACTCTAGCAGAATTCTTGCAATTTTTAGACTTCACATATACAAAGATGTATTTGAAATACATTTTAATTTTTAAAAATATAAGAAAATTTTTATAAAGAGAATTTGCTAAGAAAATTTAGTTTAAAAATTAAACTAAATGGCATTTAGAAAGAATAGCACTTTAAAATTACTCCTAACAATTCTTCTATAGATTAGGTCATTGGAATATGTCAGTAAATTATAGCAACCCAATAATAAAGAGGAGCACTGTAAAACTTGACTGGAACAGGAACAAAGAACTTCACCAGTATTTGCCGTGCTACCTAATATTCTAAAATTGCAATTCAGAAGATCATGGCATCCGGTCCCATTACTTCATGGGAAATAGATGGACAAACAGGGGAAACAGTGTCAGACTTTATTTTGGGGGCTCCAAAATCACTGCAGATGCTGACTGCAGCCGTGAAATTAAATGATGCTTACTCCTTGGAAGAAAGGTTATGACCAACCCAGATAGCATATTCAAAAGCAGAGACATTACTTTGCTGACTAAGTTCCCTCTAGTCAAGGCTATGGTTTTTCCTGTGGTCATGTATGGATGTAAGAGTTGGACTGTGAAGAAGGCTGAGTGTCAAGGAATTGATGCTTTTGAAGTGTGGTGTTGGAGAAGACTCTTGAGAGTCCCTTGGACTACAAGGAGATCCAACCAGTCCATTCTGAAGGAGATCAGCCCTGGGATTTCTTTGGAAGGAATGATGCTAAAGCTGAAACTCCAGTACTTTGGCCACCTCACGCGAAGAGTTGATTCATTGGAAAAGACTCTGATGCTGGGAGGGATTGGGAGTGGGAGGAAAAGGGGACGACCAAGGATGAGATGGCTGGATGGCATCACTGACTCGATGGACCTGAGTTTGAGTGAACTCCGAGAGTTGGTGATGGACAGGGAGGCCTGGCGTGCTGCAATTCATGGGTTCGAAACTGAACTGAACTGCTACATAATTTCTTTAATAATGATTTATTACATTTTGACTATTTGTGCTATGAAGTGGAAACCACACTGTTAGAGTTAAAATTGTGTATAGCCAGGAAATAGATGTTCCCATTATAATCTTTGCTTAGCACTGTAAATTATTAATTTATCAGATTTTTAAAATCAGCTTTGTAAATAGTTTTCCTTTTGCTGATTATTGAACTATATAAATCTGTTACAATTTTGCCAGTTGTCTACATCTTTATTATTTCTTTATTGTTTGTACTGCTTTTTGCTTTTCACTCCTATATGTGTGTGTCAAGTTGCTTCAGTCATGTCCAGCTGTTTGGGATCCTATGGACTCTAGCCCACCAGGCTCCTCTGTCCATGGGATTTCTCAGGCAAGAATACTAGAGTGGGCTGCCATGCCCTCCTCCAAGGAATATTCCCAACCCAGGGAACTTACATCTCTTGTCTCCTGCATTGGCAGGCAGGTTCTTTACCACTCAGTTCAGTTCAGTCGCTCAGTCGTGTCTGACTCTTTGTGACCCCATAAATCGCAGCACGCCAGGCCTCCCTGTCCATCACCATCTTCTGGAGTTCATTCAGACTCACGTTCATCGAGTCAGTGATGCCATCCAGCCATCTCATTCTCTGTTGTCCCCTTCTCCTCCCTCCCGCAATCCCTCCCAGCATCAGAGTCTTTTCCAATGAGTCAGCTCTTCGCTTGACGTGGCCAAAGTACTGGAGTTTCAGCTTTAGCATCATTCCTTCCAAAGAAATCTCAGGGCTGATCTCCTTCAGAAAGGACTGGTTGAAGCTCCTTGTAGTCCAAGGGACTTTCAAGAGTCTTCTCCAACACCACAGTTCTACACCACTAGTGCCACATATATATATATACATACACATAACAATGCAATTAACTCTTTATCCAAAATACTTTTTTTTACACAATGCATTTTAATAACTTATCTGTAGACTTGTTTTGAATATCCCTCCTTTAGGATGGGTTCTTAGACATTGAATTATGAGTTTCCCTTATGATATTTTTAAAGTTCTTGAAAACAGTCTCAAATTGCTATAAAAACAAAAGATTTTTTAAAAGGACATTTTAGATTCACAGCAAAGTGGAGCAGAAAATACTAAAGGTTCTTATATGCACTCTGCCCCCACATATGCACAGTCCTCCTCATCTTGCACCAGAGTGATATATTTGTTACAACTGATGAACAGATTTGTTGTAACTGATTTTTTACAACTGATAATGATACGTCATTATCACCCAAGGTCCACAGTTTATACAAAGTTCACTCCTGTCTTCTACTAGCTTGAACAAATGTTTAATGATGAGAAATAGTTTCACAGCTCTAAAAATCCTCCCCTTGCGCAGCCTATCATTCTTCGCTCCCTCCTAACCCCTGGCCCCACTGATCTCCATAGTTCTGTCTTTTCAGAATGACAGGTGTTTGGATTCATACTGTTTGTAGATTTTTCACATTGACTTCTTTCACTTGGTAATATGCATTTATGTTCCCCCTAGATCTTTTCAGGCTTTGTAGATCCTTTCTTTTTAGCTCTGAATAAGATTCCATTGTTTGGATGTACCGCAGTTTATCCGTTAACCTACTGAAGGACATCTCCTTACCTCCAAGTTTGGATGGTTATGAATGTGTGTGCTCAGTTGCTTCAGTTGTGTCCGACTCTTTGTTACCCTGTGGGCTATAGCCCACCAGGGTCCTCTGTCCATGGAATTCTCCAGGCAAGAATACTGGAGTGGGTTGCCATGACCCTCCTCTAGGGGATCTTCCTGACCCAGAGATCGAACCTGCATGCCCGGTGTTTCTTTCATTGCAGGCGAAGGGTTTGTTAAACTACATTTGGATTCAGGAGGTCTAGGATGGGGCTCACAAGTCCCAAGGCAAGGCTGATGGGGCCATTGCAGGCCACGCCACAGGAAGGCCTGTCTAGGAGACGGCCTGGGAGCTGGAGAGGACCAGTCATACACATGAGAGAGACAAGAACACGGGGCCTCTGCCAACCACCCTTCTCATGCCTGGGGCTGCTGCCTCCTCCACACAGCCTTCCCAGCCTGGCACCCTCCTGCCCTCCTGCCAACACAGCTCTGAGCAGCAGCTGACCCTACAGCCTTCCCCCAGGTCCCCATCAAGTCCCGACCCCTAAGCCTGGCCTGTGGAGGCCATCTGGCCTTTCAGTTAGAGCACACCTCCACAGCCAGACAGCAGGGACGGAGGTCACAGCTCCAAACCCCTACTTGTGGCCTTGGTGAGACTCTGAACTCTGTGCCTTATCTGTTGTTTAGTCGCTCAGTCATGTCCGACTCTTTGACACCCTGTGGACTGCAGCCCGCCAGGCTCCTACGTCCATGGGATTCTCCAGGGAAGAATACTGGAGAGCGTTGCCGTTTCCTTCTCCAGGGGATCTTCCCAGACCAGGGATCGAACCCATGTCTCTTGCATGTCTCCTGCATCATAGGGGAGTTCTTTACCGCTAAGTCCTCAGGGAAGCCCAGGCCTTATTTGCTGTCTATAAAACAAGACAGCATCGATCTCAATGGTGTGTGAGGATTACAGGAGCTAATACAGAGAGCATGTGGATGATTACCGGCACTTCACAGGCCCACGAACCTGTTCTGCCAGCACAGCCTTGCACCGCCCATCGCGCAGCCCCATCCTTAAGAGGCTGTGGACCGCCGCACCCGACCCAGCTTCAGCATGCACCCACGGGCTGCGCACCTCCGCACATCTGCACCCATCAACATGGCTCCTGCCCTGGGAACACAGCAGTGAATGCATCCAGCCCCCAGCTCCTGTCTGGGGTGGGTGCAGGCAGACAGCTCAGGTGTTGCGATATTTGGGGCATATGAGCCCCGTGCAAGGGAAACCAAGAGGGCCAGGAGAGGCCAGAGGTTCTCCAGGAGCAGCCCCACTGAGGGAGCATCCAGCCAGCTGAGCCTTTCTCTTGCACCCAGCAGTCTGCGTCCGGGCGCGCCCCTGACTGCATGGTCCACGCAGACCCCGAGCAATTTCCCTGCCATCGCCGGGGAGCTGCTCCACAGTGCTGTGCTGGAGTCTGTCACACGTCAGCATCAGCCGTAAGCACACACATTGCCCTCCCTCGAGCCTCCCCTGGCGCCACGGGTGCCTCAGACAGTCTCTCCAAGGAGGCTCGCAGCTGGCCTACTGCATGACCTCGCCTGACACCCTGAGGCCGGCCCAGGGGTGCCCTCACTCAAGCCTGGAACAAGTGCCTCCCAAAGCAGACATGAAGACAGTCCACCTGATGGGCACGGGAGGCGGCAGCACCTCCACAGCCCCTGGGGACTCACACCACCAGATCACACGTGGTTCCAGAGCCACCGGGCTTCCTGGATCCTAACCCAGAACTCATCGATTCCAGCAGCCTCTCTCAGAACTGAGAAGAATCTGATACAAATGTCACTGACAGTGATCTGTCTGCTGAGCACAAGGAAATAATTTAATGCACAGACCTTTGCTGCTCCGAAGCCTCTTGCCTCCTACTTGTTTTAAGCTTTAGGTTTTCAAAAGTGTTGCTCCAGACTCGTCCAGCAGCTGCGCCAGAGGGCTCTGCGCTCCTTAGCGTGCACACTCTCCCTGCTCCCCAACGCCTACCTGCAGGCTCTGCTGCACCCTCTGCCTGGTTCTCCCTTAGGGGACAATAAAGGTCAATGGTCAAAGGACATAAAAGGCTGGAAGGCCAGCCTCAGGGAAATCTGCCAAGGTGCTGGATTTCACCAGAGAATGGAGGTGGGAAGACCGGGGTCAGGGGCCTCCCCAGCAGACCAGTCTGCGGACATGAAAGTGCCATGCGTGGAAAGAGAGGCCAGGGGTTGTCGGAAAGATGGCCCTTACCAACTACAAAGCGTTCTGGGTCATGTAGTGATAGAAGCCACTAGAACAGTAAAACTAACAATAGCTCAAACACAGAGGTCACTTCCGTGTGCAAGACACTGCAGCGCTTTCCACACACCATCTTGTATAATCCTCCTCTAGCCCAACAAGGAGGCAGACACTATTATGGTGAGCATTTCACACACAAAGGAACTAAGACTGATCAGGAGTTAAGTAACTTGCCCACAGTCCACACCTAGTAAACACCAAGTCTGGATTTAAACCAGGGCAGTTTGACACCAGAACATCGAGTCTTAAAAACACAAATGCAAGCCAGAATCAGATGTATTAATTCTACAAACAGTATGAACATGGGTGTTTTCCAGGTTTCTCAAGCTTATGTCCAGGAACTCCTTCCAACATGCCAGCACTCCATCTCAGCAATATCCCCCCACCGTGATTTCAAAGGCAAGCTGTGCAGTTATTCAGCATGCCTCATCTGGAAAAGTGCCAAGGTCAGGCCTCTGTCCACTTCCCACCTAGCTAATCCTTTGCTCAAAGGAGATGTTCCTGTTTATTGAAGCAGCAAGTGGCTCAGAAGTGAGAGAGGGTGGTTAATGTCCCTGCCACTAAGAAAAGAGCAGGAGTAAAGGGTGGCACCGGAGAAGGCAATGGCACCCACTCCAGTACTCTTGCCTGGAAAATCCCATGGATGGAACAGACCCCGAGCAATTTCCCTGCCATCGCCGGGGAGCTGCTCCACAGTGCTGTGCTGGAGTCTGTCACACGTCAGCATCAGCCGTAAGCACACACATTGCCCTCCCTCGAGCCTCCCCTGGCGCCACGGGTGCCTCAGACAGTCTCTCCAAGGAGGCTCGCAGCTGGCCTACTGCATGACCTCGCCTGACACCCTGAGGCCGGCCCAGGGGTGCCCTCACTCAAGCCTGGAACAAGTGCCTCCCAAAGCAGACATGAAGACAGTCCACCTGATGGGCACGGGAGGCGGCAGCACCTCCACAGCCCCTGGGGACTCACACCACCAGATCACACGTGGTTCCAGAGCCACCGGGCTTCCTGGATCCTAACCCAGAACTCATCGATTCCAGCAGCCTCTCTCAGAACTGAGAAGAATCTGATACAAATGTCACTGACAGTGATCTGTCTGCTGAGCACAAGGAAATAATTTAATGCACAGACCTTTGCTGCTCCGAAGCCTCTTGCCTCCTACTTGTTTTAAGCTTTAGGTTTTCAAACAGTGTTGCTCCAGACTCGTCCAGCAGCTGCGCCAGAGGGCTCTGCGCTCCTTAGCGTGCACACTCTCCCTGCTCCCCAACGCCTACCTGCAGGCTCTGCTGCACCCTCTGCCTGGTTCTCCCTTAGGGGACAATAAAGGTCAATGGTCAAAGGACATAAAAGGCTGGAAGGCCAGCCTCAGGGAAATCTGCCAAGGTGCTGGATTTCACCAGAGAATGGAGGTGGGAAGACCGGGGTCAGGGGCCTCCCCAGCAGACCAGTCTGCGGACATGAAAGTGCCATGCGTGGAAAGAGAGGCCAGGGGTTGTCGGAAAGATGGCCCTTACCAACTACAAAGCGTTCTGGGTCATGTAGTGATAGAAGCCACTAGAACAGTAAAACTAACAATAGCTCAAACACAGAGGTCACTTCCGTGTGCAAGACACTGCAGCGCTTTCCACACACCATCTTGTATAATCCTCCTCTAGCCCAACAAGGAGGCAGACACTATTATGGTGAGCATTTCACACACAAAGGAACTAAGACTGATCAGGAGTTAAGTAACTTGCCCACAGTCCACACCTAGTAAACACCAAGTCTGGATTTAAACCAGGGCAGTTTGACACCAGAACATCGAGTCTTAAAAACACAAATGCAAGCCAGAATCAGATGTATTAATTCTACAAACAGTATGAACATGGGTGTTTTCCAGGTTTCTCAAGCTTATGTCCAGGAACTCCTTCCAACATGCCAGCACTCCATCTCAGCAATATCCCCCCACCGTGATTTCAAAGGCAAGCTGTGCAGTTATTCAGCATGCCTCATCTGGAAAAGTGCCAAGGTCAGGCCTCTGTCCACTTCCCACCTAGCTAATCCTTTGCTCAAAGGAGATGTTCCTGTTTATTGAAGCAGCAAGTGGCTCAGAAGTGAGAGAGGGTGGTTAATGTCCCTGCCACTAAGAAAAGAGCAGGAGTAAAGGGTGGCACCGGAGAAGGCAATGGCACCCACTCCAGTACTCTTGCCTGGAAAATCCCATGGATGGAGGAGCCTGGAAGGCTGCAGTCCATGGCATCGCTGAGGGTCGGACACAACTGAGCGACTTCACTTTCACTTTTCACTTTCATGCATTGGAGAAGGACATGGCAACCCACTCCAGTGTTCTTGCCTGGAGAATCCCAGGGACCGAGGAGCCTGGTGGGCTGCCGTCTATGGGGTTGCACAGAGTTGGACACGACTGAAGTGACTTAGCAGCAGCAACAGCGGAGGGTGGCACTGGGAATGGTCAAGAAGGCCAGATGCCAGGACCCCTTAACACTCTGACAGGAAGGTGAGGGAAGACCAGCCCTCGCGAGATCATCTATCTGGGTATACCATGGGAGTGATGCCACAGAACTGGGCTAGAGGAGGGATAAACAAGGCAGACACCTTAATTTTAGAAATGCTGAACGTGGGTATCCAAGGAGAAAGGTCCAAAGGCAGCTGAAAAACTCAGGTGAAAAAACTAGGGTGGAAGGAGAGGTTTCAGAATCTGTGTCACAATCTGGGAAGTCAGATGGCAGGTGGGGGGGGGGGGCTGAAGAGAGAATCAAAAAGCAGAAAGCAAGCTTGGAGAAGGCAGCAGTCCACAGCAGACCTAGAATGAGGTCAGAGAGCTGCCCACAGGGAGCTGAGCACTGACCAAGCCAGTGGAGGCCCAAGCTGCTAGGGAGGGCCCAACCGGGCTGCTTGGAGCCGGTGACACTGAAGATGAGGCCCCAGGTGATGGAGCTCTTCAACACACACACTGGCGGGCAGGACCATCCAAGGGGAGGAGAGGATCTGCCCGAGACGTGCCATATGCTGTGCGGGAGCCCTGAGGCCCACACGCCTCCTGGGGCGGGGCAGGCAGGCAGGGGTTCATACAGAGACAGCACCACCCGCGCGAGCCTGGACAGCTCAGACCCATAAGGAGGCGTGAGTAATCCAGGCAGAAGCAAGCTGTGTGGCTTGGAGACAGTGGCAAGTGTGGAGAGAAGTGAGACCGCCCGCTGGCCGGCAGCAGGGAGCTGCGGAGGTCAGTGCCTGCAGCGTTCTCACAGGTTTAATGGTCTACTCAATCACGACGTTATTGCCAGAGGTTGATTTTTTCCCAGGAGGCTACTATGGACTTGAAAGACGACCCCCCAGAGCTAGGAGAGGTGACGCACAATCTTATGTGGCGCCTCCCCTAACCCTAACCTGTGCGTTGACTACGTGCGAATGTCTACATGCATCACGGCTAGAAACTGCTGGGCAGCGTTGGCTGCAGCTGGATTCTGTGGCCTTACGGTCCCATGAGCCGAGAGAGGAGGGATCAGCAGAAAAGGGGCAGGGAAGGGGTGCACCAGCAAACAAGGAAGCTGCACGAGTCCAGGGAGCTGCCTGGGCGAGGAGCTCTGTCCAGCCCGGGCCACGGCGGGCCACGGCGGCCCACAGCGCCCTCAGCCGCCAGGGCAGGTGAGCCTGCTGCCATCTGGGCTCTCAGGTGGCTACTTGTGTGTGTCTGAGCAGGAGATGAGAGGCAGCCACGTTGAGTCATGAACTCCCTCTGTGTGGCAATTACAGAGCAGATCTCTGTCAACTCACGAAGCTATTCTGAGACAGGAGCAGAGTGAGTCTGACTCAATGCCAGCACGGTGAAAGCAGAGAAAAGCCTCAACCTATAGTGTCTCATCAAGGCAAGGCCGATTTATCAGCAACTGATTAGGCACTGAGGCCCTGGCTAGTACCAACGGTCTAGGTCACATGCTTTTAAAACTTCTTTTTGGTCATGCCTTGCAGCTTGTGAGATCTTAAGTTCCCCGTCAGGGACCAAAGCCGGGCACTCGGCAGTGAGCGTGAGGAGTCCTAACCACGGGAGGGCAGGGGCATCCCCGCCAAAGCTTCTTAAATGAACACTGATGTCACGGCCACACCGGCAACCAGGCCCCAGAACTTAAGGAATATTAAGAGCCTCCTGCTTACACAAAGGAGGTCACACTGTACGGACAGCAACCAGAGACGGCCAGATGAGCCCCAGAGCCCTGTTCACACGCTCGGCCTCCAGGCCTCAGCTTCACCACCTTCCATGGGGGAAAACAGCCCCTACCCCGCAGCTGTGACACTGAATCAAAGTGCCCAGGAGGTTCCAGCACCCTGGATGGAACCCTGCAAGCTGAGTAATTCAACAGCTCCGTGCATGGGCTTCCTCTGAATCAAGGGATTCAGGGATTGGGAATACAGTGGTGAAGGAAACAGACACAGAGCATACATTCTAAGTGGAAAGACAATCAATAAATTAAATAAGGAGGTATTACATCAGAAAAGCCAGTAATCACAGCTCTTCTTACAGTGTGAGTGCTACTAGATGAGAGCAAGAAGGAACTGGAACAAACGTTTCCGCTCTCAGCAAGCTCAGTTCACCTCCAGGAGAGACTTGGCAGGACGTGGCTGACCACCCTGCCCGGGCAGACAGGAAGCTGGAGAGGCAGCACAGGTGCGGGGCGGCCCCCTCCCAGTTACTGATCCCTCGAGGGGGTCCAGCGGCCCACCCGCTCATCTCCCCCGAGCGCCATGGGGACTAGGCCTGGCAGAGACAGAGGGTAGCTGCCGGTGCCTGGAGACACGGGACTGGGCCTGCTGCGCACTCACCACGCGGTCCTGACCAAGCCAGGCAGCCTCAGAGGCCTGAGGGGGCAGCAGGGGGCTCCACTCCTGCTCAGGGGTTCATCACTCAGGGAATTTCCCCCTTTTCTCCAAACAAAGGATCCAATGAGGATGGCTTTTTGCTCCTACTAGAGAAAAAGAACAGCTCTTTGGGTATAGAGATGTTCTACTTTTGTTTACAATTCAGCCTTGAGGTTCAAGGGCCCAGAATTAAGAATGAACTTAGTTAAAAAAAGAAAAATAAAGTAAAAAGAGTATTATTCAGCCTTAGGGCAAATACTGAGTAATTCCTCTTACATGAAGTCCCAAGACATCACATCCAGAGACAGAAAGTAGAATGGTAATTGCCAGAGGCTGGGGAAGGTAGGGGACACAGAGTTTTACTTTAATGAATACAGAGTTCCTGCCTGGGAGGATGCAAAGGTTTCTGTAGATAGATGGTGAGGGCGGCACAAGGTGGATTTACTTAATGCCACTGAACACCTGAAAGTGGTTCCGATGGTCTATTTTACATTATGTGTATTTTACCGCAACACAAGAATTAAAAAATAAACTTTATTTTCTTTCCTGGATACTTTCAATAGGATTTAATCAAGTATTCAGAAATGCTCTGCCGTGGGTACAGCTGAGAAACATCTGTAAGGAATGCACCTGTGGGGGGAGCCTCAGTCTGCTCCAAGCTCTGGGGCCTCCAAGACATAACTATGACTCTAATGTCACAGGGTACTGGCTCAGCCTCTTCTCGATGAAGCTCTTCTCAGGAATCTCCCCACAGCTTCACAGGCAGGGTTAAGACAAATCCCCCCAAACATTAGCTGACCCTTCGTCAGAGAAAGCCCTGGAGCCTGGCAGGGAGGGGCATCTCAGTTCTCCACAGCCACTGTCTCCCAAGGTTGTACTGGTAATAGGTTTGGATGGTTTTCACAAGTGGGAGGGATAGCAACAGACACCAAGTTCAACCAATCAGTTTTGCAAGGAAGAAGTTGCCGACTTAATCCTGCGACCACTCCCTTGCAGGAGGTTTCTCTGGGGTGCACAGCAGCACAGCTCGGAGGCGGCTCCAGCCCCAACACCCTAACTAACTTCTCTTTTTTTTTCAGTCACCACGGCCTGGGCTGGGCGGGGGCAGGGGGCTGGTGATATTAATACAAACAAGGGTACTGCAGGGGGTCAGGAGCAAGAGAAATATAATGAATGAAATCTCAGGATCCATTTCCATCAGAGGCTGAAAACATACCAGAGGCCAAAAAGACAGACCCTAAAACCCCCAGGAAGCAGGCACGCTAGGCCTGTGCAGACGGCACCAGAGCACCAAGCCAGGGGTCTCTGCTGCTTCCGCTCCGTCAGGGACCTGGGAGGGGCTGGGGGTGTGTGGACTAAACCAGGATGGCCAGGGTGCAGACTGTGGTGGTGGCAGGCAGGAGTCAGAAGCTTATAAAAGTGGCTCTTTGACCTTTACCCACACCAGACAGCAGCCCAGTAGCACCCCCCAGAGAGAAGACCTTCATTTGCATGAGAGGGGAAAGAAACAAGAAAGAAAGTGAAGTCTCTCAGTTGTGTCTGACTCTTTGCAACCCCATCGACAGCAGCCTGCCAGGCCCCTCAGTCCATGGGATTTTCCAGGCAAGAGTACTGGAGTGGGTAGCCATTTTCTTCTCCAGGGGATTTCCCCAACCCAGAGATCAAACCCGGGTCTCCGCATCGCAGACGCTTTAACATCCAAGTCACCAGGGGAGCAGTAAGAGGGGAAGCTGGTCTCAAACAGCCCCGCCCCCAGGGGTCCTCAGCCAAGGAATGGCCTTCTATACACGCCATCGCCAAGTGCCAAGCCAAACCCATTCTCTAAAGTCTTGGTGGTGGAATCCAGATCCTCTCCAATTCTCTTCCTCGGAGGTAAAATAAGTCAATGGTCCTTGGCTCCCAGGACAGCAAGCACCTATTACAAGGGGAACACTTGGCAACGTTCTAAGGACAAAGCAGCAAAGCAGAAGGAAGAACGTTCAGTGGGCCAGAGGAGGTCAAAACTTTAACCGGGAGCTCAAAACCATCTGCCAGACTCCAAGGGACCCAAGGACATCACAAATGTTCCCAGAAGACCACACCCATTGCCTTCCCGTGTATAGCCAACCACTAAGTGGTCTGGCCTCACTTGCAGTGACAGACACAGGTCTTCCTAAAAATCGCCGTACAATACAAAAAGTGCATAGAGTTTCTGGGTAAAGGCAAATTAGGGGTACAGCACTCCAAAACTTGGACAACCTCATATACACGGTAAGAGCCTGGCAAAAGCAGCAGCACCGCCACGCGGTGAACCGGCCCAGCTACAGTCGTCTGCGGTGCAGATGGCCTTTGAGGCTCGGTGCAGCTGAGTTCAACTTTCCTGTTTACCTGCTGTTATCTGTAGATGAATTTATGCATGCTAAACTCAAGAGCCCCATTACATTCAACCTGTTTCTTAAAATATCAATCCTGCTGGAATTAATCCTTGCTTCCAACAACTGTTGAGAGCAGAACTGAGTAAAATCAACTATGCCTGAATGCATTTATTGAAAACAAACCAACAGAGAACTGCCTGTGCCTCACTCCAGGTACTGAGGATGCCAGTCCCAGCACCATAATCGGATACCTGCTGTCGCTCACCCGCAAGGGTCTGCCACCCCATCCCGCTCTGGAGAGCCGCCCGCCCTTCTGGGCCCACCTCAGAGAGACGCCACCCACACGCCTGCCACCCCTCGGCCTCGGTCTCTCCTGTTGCGCTCCATCTGCTAAACGTGACTCTATGTCAAAACCATCAGGGTATGCCCTCTTCTTTGAACAGCACTTGGCACAGACATGGTAGCTAAACGATTATTTTCCATTGAAATTAAATTACCAACCTCATGAAATACTTGAAAACGATGGTAGATTCTTCAGGATGGCAGAGTGTCCTGAGGTGAGAAAAAGATGGGGAAAGTGGAGCCTGATTACACTGCAAAGAAAGATGCAATCACCACCAGGAAACAAAGGGACATTTAAAACCAGAAGATCACCGAGAGAGAACAGGACAGAATATGTCTATCTGAAGCGTTTTCAACTTGAAAAAAAGAGGCCACAACCTTAAGTTTTTAAATATTAGTTAAGAATTGAAAAATATTAAGAAGATGTTCAGAAAAGCAGCAAACTTTATATTGGTCTGCTATAGCAAGCAGCAGCATTCAGCAACGGTTTAGTTAAAATGAGAAGTGAGGTGTAGCAGACAGGAAAATGCCCAGGTCCTGAGACCACTTTCTTGGGCTAGGGGGCCACTTAGGAATAGAAACTAGACTCAAGAGTACAATGCAATTACTGAAAAGTTTCTCAAGAATATTTATAATTAGACCCTTTCTGGGTAAACTTTCCTTGGAAAAGAAATATAACAATAAACACTAACAAAGTCCAGCAAAAGAAACAAAGACATTGGGGTCTGAGGCTCAAACGCTGGGTCTGCTTTCTAACGGCATGACCTCTGTCCCTTCTGTGCTTCAGGCTACCTATGATGGAGCTAGCAAAACTACTGGGCAGGGTGGATTTTTAAGTGGTAGAGACCCTTAAATTTAGTAGACATGATTATTACACCACAAACCTACCCTTAAGAGACATCTGAGTCACACTCCTACAGCTAGAAAAATTATGACTCCAAGGACTTCACTGACGTCCAGTGGCTAAGTTTCCAAGCTCCTAATGCATGGGGCCCGGATTCCATCCTTGATCAGGGAATTAGATCCCACATGCAGCAAGGAAGACCGAAGATCCCTTGGGCCACAACTAACATCGGTGTAATCAAACAAATAAATACCCAAAAGAAAAAAATTATAATTCCCAAACAAAATGACATCAACAGGTAATAAGGCCATTCAGGAGATATTCATTTTAAATTTGTGTATGTCAAGATCTACATAGCAAGCCAGTCTCCTCAGCGATCCTGAGGCGCCTACTGGGCGTGTCAGGAGACCATACGGTTTCTGGAGCACAGGAAAGCCTGATGGTCACAACTTCTCTTCTGCACAAGCAGGCTGCTGATAATACTCATTCTGAAACGTTCGCAAGCCTTTCCTTCTCTTCTAAATGAGGTATTCACTAAACCTGCCAAGATTTACTTATGCCTGGGGAAAAAAACAAAACAAAACCCTTCCAAAGAAAGCTCCCCGTCCCTGTGGAGTCACAACCCCCATCTTACTCGACCTTGACCTGTAACCCTGGGATCAGGTGGAATCTGTGCTCTGGGCCGTCCTCCTTAGAGAGGAAAGCTCAAAATGCCTTGCTCTAAAAATTCCCAAAGTTCTTTTAAGAAACAAGCTATTTGGGAAAGATAAGTCAAAAGAGCTCGTATGATTCATATCTCACTCAGTAACAGAGTCAACCTTGTAATACTCTACAGGAGCCACCTTATCCCTGAAAAATCCCTAATTTGGGGATAGTGAAAAATGTATATAAATCATTCCAAAATGAGACATGGATAACATATACACGCCCTTGGCTGGTGGCTCAGAGGGTAAAGCATCTGCCTGCAGTGCAGGAGACCCAGGTTTGATCCCTGGGTTGAGAAGATCCCCTAGAGAAGGAAATGGCAACCCACTCCAGTATTCTTTCCTGGAAAATTCCATGGACTAAGGAGACTGGTAGGCTACAGTTCATGGGGCTGCAAAGTAGGACACGACTGAGCGACTTCACTAACATGTACACAGGAACACACAACACATACAACCAAGCCGCTTGTGCACGCATTTTCATCGAGTAGCACCCCAAGTCTTTCCCAGAAACTGGCAAGGGTATAAGCTCCCAGACACAAACTTTGCTGAAAGCTTTTAAGTAAAAAGTCAGCAGAGAACCTCCAGACCGGCAATCACCAAGTTCAGTGACTAGCCCCTTTGTGTGTGCACACTCAGCCATGTCTGACTCTTTGCAACCCCACAGGCTATAGCCCGCCAGTTCCTCCATCCATGGAATTCTCCAGGCAAGAATAGTGAAGTGGGATGCCATTTCCTTCTCCAGGGCATCTTCGCGACCTAAGAATCGAACCCATGTGTCTCGCATCTCTTGCACTGGCAGATGGATTCTTGACCACTTGCACCACCTGGGATGCCCCTACTAGCCACTCACTACCCTGGCCCAAGCTACCCTTCTCTCTCTTCCTAACTGGTCCTGAAGCAACTAGTTTTGTCCACCTTTCTAACCATCCTTCTCATAAACAAAACAGTGATTTTTCTAAAACGCAAATCTAACCCTGTTTAGTTCCCTCCTTAAAACTCAATTCAGTGATTTCCCACTTGGCCTTCAGATAAATGCTGAATTCCTCATTGTGGAGGCACACCACAGACCTTCCATATTCTAGTTCCTGCCACCTCTCCAGCCTCATCTTATGTTTCAACCTTGGGGAATACCCCTCATTCTCTCCACTCTGGCTCCTCAGCTCCACCAGGGCTTGTACCACGCCTATTTTTGTCCAAGCAAAAGCTTGGCACACAGAAGACCTCAAAATACGATGACTTAAAATATTAATGTATGAATTTCTAAAGGGGGGAAGCCCCTTCTTTTTCTTTACAAAGCATAACATGCATATAGCTCATAGAAAGAGCATTCACGAGGAAGGCAGCATTAACACTGTGCAGAGAACAATTGTTAAAAAAGGCTGGGGAAGGAGGGGAGTCATGATTGTAAAAGGTTTACAAACACTGCACTAAAGCAAGATTTGAGTCCAAGTTGGAAGCTCAAGTTCAGGCCATACAGATGGCAGCATTATTTGAATGCTCTCAAACTCATAGGGGAAACCACCTCAACCCCTCAAAAAACAAACCACCAGAAAAACAAAGCTAAACGATTCCCTTCAACTTTTCTTTTATAACCAGTGGGCCCCCAAGCTCCTGGTCACTGAGTTCAAAGGTCTAGTTCTGCAGTCAGGGAACTCAGGCTGTGACCTTGGGCAGACCGCTTCAGCCTAAGCTGGAGCACAGAGCGCCAGGACCACGGAGCTGGAGACACCAGGTCTGGTTCCAAGAGAAGTGGCGCACAAGAAAGAAGGTATGGCCGCGACAGTCGACGGGCAGGGGCTGCAGGTACACAGAAGCCAACACCCCACGGAAACGCCTACTAAGGCTCTGAACTCTCCCCTTTTCCCTCGACGGGTCAAGACGTGGAAAGCGGCCTGCGCCGAGGCCTGGGCTTCAGGTACCCGCCTCCAGGCGCCCGCCGCGGGCTCGGCCACAGGCCTCGGCGGCTACGCGTCCGGCCAGCGCGTGGAGCCTAAGACCCGCTGAGCTCTGCCCACCCTGGAGGCGGCTCCGCCCGGCGGCCCGGCCGACTCGCCAGCCCGCGGCGGCGGCGGCCCGAGCACACAAAGGGGGCGGCCTCGGCGGGGACGAAACCCTCGCCCGGCCCCCCGCACGCCCGCGCCGGCCCGCGAGCGGCGCCGCTCCCGGCCTTCCCGGTGACCTTGGACGCGCCCCTCCCCGCCCCGCCGCCTCAGTTTCTCCGGAGACGCTAAGACGGGGGCGCCCAGGCTGCAGCCCGCCCGGGGCGGCCGACACCCGCGTCGAGGCCTCCCCACTTCCGCGCCCGCGCCCGGCTCGTGCGGCCCCGCGCGGGGCCCGGGGAGAGGCTCTCGGCCGTGGGTCGGGGCCTCAAAGGGGTGGGCCGCGCCCCGGCGGCTCCTCGGGACGCGGCGCCAGGGCCTCCTCAGGCCGCGCCAGGCCACCAGAACCCCCCGAACCCGCCCGGCGCTGCCTTGCCGCCCGCGCCCCCCGCGAAGTCGAGCCTTGCCTGGCGCCGGGGAGGCTCAGCGGGCGCGGCGGTTGACGCACTCGAGCGAGGGAAGCACCTCGGCGGGCCGCTTCAGAGAAGACCTCCAGCAGACGACGCCGCCGCCGCCTCAGCACCGACCCACTTCCTCTCCCGGGGCCTCGGCCCCGCCCCCGCGCCTCCCTACTGGCCGCCGCCGTCCCTAACTCCTGGGGTCCGCCCGTGGAGAGGGCTCTATTTTCAACCCTATTGGATAACAAAACCATCTATCACCACTTTGAAACGCGCCTGCTTCCGGCCCCGCCCACGCCCGCGAACTCAAAAAAGCCTCTGCCTTCCCGCGAGAGGAGCGGCCGGCGCCTCTCGGCGCGCAAGGCCTGTCGGTAGTCGTGGTCCCTGCTGGGTCACGCCCCTCTCTCCGCCTAGGTTCCCTGGAATCTCCGCCGCCTCGACTCTGGCCTCCTGACCGCGCCAGGCCCGGGACCCGCGCGCGCCTGGTTCCCGCGATCCCGGGCCTTTACCGGGCTGCTGGCGGAGATGGAAGGCAGCGGGGGAAGCACGGACCAGCCCATCTGCGGGAAGCCAGAGGAGGCACTCAACCGGGCCGTCTGGGAGGGCTCCCCGGAGGGAGCTAGCTGAACATCCAAAAGACTAGAATGGAGGAGAGCAGTTCCAGGAAAAGGGGGCCTGGGTGGGCAAAGGTGGGCGCGCATGACCAGAGAGCTGAAGGCTGCCCAGCAGGCCAGGGTGCAGGGTGCAGGCGACGGGGGTCGCGGGAGGCAAGAGGCAGACCTCGGAGGGCCCTGATATCAGCCTGGGAGTCTTCATTATTCCGAAGACTGTAGGTGTCAGGAAAGGGCTGAAGACCGAAGAGAATTCCCGCCGGCTTCCGGCCCAGCCAGGTCCTAGGAAAGCGGGCCTCGAGGTCTCCCGGTTAACTCCCAGGAGTCAGAGTGTGGACCCTGGATCTCTCTTGCCTGAGTTTGAATCCCAGCTCCAGGGTTCAGGCAGGTCCAGGATTCCCTGGCCTGTTGTATGGAGAAGACAGCGGTGCCTACCTCAGTTCAGTTCAGTCGCTCAGTCGTGTCCTACTCCTTGCGACCCCATGAATCACAGCACGCCAGGCCTGCCTGTCCATCACCAACTTCCGGAATTCACTCAGACTCGCTTCCTCGAGTTTGGCTGCCAGAACTGGGCCTGGGCATGGATTTGGCAACCAGAAAAGAGCCTAACTTGTCTCTCTTTTTCTGAGAATACCAGATCATCCCAAAAGGACCATCCCACCTGGGACAGGCCCACACTGTGGCCAGGTGGAGAACTAGAGGGACCTCCAAGGCCACCTGAGGCCCAGGCTGTGGCCTGGCACACCGCCACTCCTGCTGGACCCTATGGGCCAAAGCAAGTCAGCTCAGATTCAAGGACTGGGGAAGATTAGACTCTGCTTCCTGATGGGAGGTTACAAGGCAAGGAACATGGATGCCAGGAGACACTGTTGGCTGCCCCTAGAGCACAAGACAGGCTCTCAGGCCATAAACTCAGGGGATGACCCAAGAGCCGCCCTCCAGGTTCCATGGGGTCTATATGAACAGAAGGGCCAGGTTCTCTCAAGGCGCTCTGAGCAGCTGCCCAGTCCAGGAGGGCAGGCGGGGCCCCTGTGGACTACAAACCAGCATCGTTCCCAATAGCACCCGTAGTTTGCTGGGCCACCACCTTTCTCCCTGCTCCAGAGGCCAGTGGGACAGGTCAAGGGAAATTCTCTGCCTTTGTCACAGGGCCTGCTTTGGGGCCCCATACAGACCTTCCACCATTGTAGGGACTTGTTCAGCAGACCATGTTCAATCCAGTGAGGCTAGAGCTCAAGGCTTGGAAGACAGAGAGGTTTCCCTCCTGAGAGAGTTGCCAAGGAGAGATGGCCCTTTCTCCAGATGCTGTGAGATCGGAACTGCTATCAACTTGGAGACAAAGCTCTTGGATCAGGCATGTCCTGAAGTCCACTCTACCTTTGAATTACCAGTTACAGAAGGTGACAGTTCCCCTTTTGGAGCCATCTGAGCTCCTGAGGGACTCTCTTGGGACAGGTCATCAGTGTATTCCCTCAATATCAAGTGAAATGGGTCTGAATGACTCAACAAAGGATGTAAGAAATGTCATTTTTTTTAAAATGAAATTTACTCTGCTCCCAGCTCTAATTTGACAGGGAGGTGGGGAATTCCTCTTTACCAGCCTTGGTCACAGGGAAGTCCTGGGGCTCTGACACAGTCAAGAATATTGGGGGAGAGCTCTGGCCTTCAGTCTGTTCCTGTCACTTTCAGATGTCCACCCTCTTGGTCTGGATGTGCCCTGGGGTCCCGCCTCCCCGCTCTGGGGCGCCCTCTTCTCCGCAGGCCCACGGAGGATGTGGGTATGGGTCCCTCTCCTAGCCACCCATCCCCTGGCAGTGTGCAGCCCCCGCCCTACCGCCTTGGACCTCACCGGCTTGCCCATCCTCTCCCAGGAGCCGCAGCACACTGCCTGGCTTCACTCAGCCAGCTGGTCCTCAGCCGCGCATCTGCAGCCCAGGCTGGGGTCTGAGGACCACGGGAAGCAATCCGTTCCTGTCCAGGCCCTGGACCAGGGCGCCTGCCCAGCGGCTCCAACCTCATTCCTTCGGTGAGCCTGGGGACGGCTGGGCCGTACTCTAAAGGCCTCCAGGCCTAGCTTTGGGTCCCAGGGCTCGGGGCAGTTCACTTCACCTTTCTGAGCACCGGTGTTCTCACCAGCAGAAAGACGTGGGGGACAGTTCCCAATTCCCTGGCCAATTCCCCCCATCTTCTGAGGTTTAGGAGATCGGGTGCGAGAAGGGCCCGTTAGTAGTGACTCAGTATCCTGGCCACTTCTAATTGCATGCACACAACCACATAGTCTCAGGGATTCCCGGATTAGGCCACCTAAGTCCGGGCAGAGAACGGAGATTCCGGGATTCCACGGGCACTGCGGGCTCCAGGAACTCGGGCGCGGACAGGGGAAATGCCTACCGCTAGGCCGCAGGGAAGGGCAAGGATCTGGACCAAGGTGGCCATGTGTAACACATTAGATACAAGACACCCAGTGAAGCTGAATTCCAGCGGATACTTTCTTAGCATGTTTGTCCCACGCGATAACTGGGCGTCCCGCCTTTTATTTGGCAACCCTGCTCTGGGCGGGCGGACACGGACCCGCGGGGGACAAGGACCCGCGGTCTTCATTCGGGCTAGGGTCTCCGGGATCCTGGGTGGGGGCGAAGGGAGGCCGCGCGGCTCAGGCGGCCCCCAGGCGGCGCGCCGGCCCGCATCCTGGCTGCTGCGCCCGCAGCCAGCGCTCGCGGCTCCGCTCCAGCTCCAGCCTGCGCTGCGCTTCCAGCTGCGCCTGCGGGAGGGCGGGCGGTGGAGGTCGGCGCGCGGCGCTTCGGCGCGCGGCGCTCCGCCGCAGCCGGACGTGGCTTCCCTGCGCGCCCCCCTACAACGCACCTAGCGTCCCCGACCCCCGCGCGGCGCGCCCTCGCGGCCGCCCCCGGGCTCACCCGCTGCTTGGGGCGCACGGCCCGCGGCGCCGGCACGTGCCCCGGGGCCGCCCGCGCGCGCCGCTCGGCCGCCTTCTCCTGAATCCTGCGCTGCAGCTCGAGCACACGCTCGTCTTGGGAGGGCGCTCCGGCAGCCGCCCACCGCGCCTTCTTCTCCTCCCACCTAGGCGGGCGGAGGGGCCGGTTTAGGAGGGCCCCGCCGCGGTGGACCAGGGGGGTTTAGGTGCCGGGGAGAGCGCCCCCACACCCCCGGGGAACCGCTCCAGGAGGGTTCTCCCCGCGCCTCTTGTCTTCTTGCTCCTTGTATTTCACAGTTGAAAGGGTATTCCACAGGTTTGCCTATGCACGTTTTCGGAGATGAGAAAAGCCACCGCCCTTTCATTTTACCCTGCCTTCCCCGATCTTGCCTAGAGATTACTGCTGCTAATATTCCGCTCGGAGAAGGCAATGGCACCCCCATTCCAGTACTCTTGCCTGGAAAATCCCATGGACAGAGGAGCCTGGAAGGCTGCAGTCCATGGCGTCGCTGAGGGTCGGACACCACTGAGCGACTTCACTTTCACTTTTCACTTTCATGCATTGGAGAAGGAAATGGCAACCCATTCCAGTGTTCTTGCCCTGAGAATCCCAGGGACGGGGAGCCTGGTGGGCTGCCTTCTATGGGGTCACACAGAGTCGGACAGGACTGAAATGACTTAGCAGTAGCGATATTCCGCTGTCTGTTCAGATCTTTCCATACCAGGCCCCACGGGGCCCGAAAAGTCACCAGTGTTCCCCAAACTAAAAGGGTGTGTGTGTGTCCATGTGCTTTCCATTGAAGGAGGTGTCTGACAACCAGATGCGACGTGGGACCCCACCCCCACCCCGCAAGTCCTAGTTTAAAAAGATGTTACAGTACTCAGTCTTTCCAAGCTGTGGTGAACAGTTTCGGGATCCTTGGAGAGAGGTGACCAGGGACAGGGCATTTAGATAGCGCTGGGAGTCTCTGCTCCTTTCTAGCTGTGTCATTGTGCTGTTTTTTCTCAGAAGATGCATACCAGAGCGTTTATGAGTGCCATGTCCAAAACCTGCATGGGCTTCCCTGGTGGCTCAGCTGGTAAAGAATCCGCCTGCGGTGCAGGAGACCCCGATTCAATTCTTGGGCTGGGAAGATTCCCCTGGAGAAAGGCTAGGCTACCCACTCTGGTATTCATGGGCTTCCCTGATGGCTCAGTCAATAAAGACTCTGCCTGCAATGTGGGAGACCTGGGTTCGATCCCTGGGTTGAGAAGATCCCCTGGAGAAGGGAAAGGAAAGGCTGCCCACTCCAGTATTCTGGCCTGGAGGATTCCGTGGACAGGAAATCCAGTCGCAAAGAATCGGACTTGGCTGAGTGACTACACACGCACTTCCCAACTTCCGCACAAGCCCATTAAGTAGCTGGCTGGCTATTAGTGGATGAAGTGCAGGGCTAAAGGGTGTGGCCCGGCTCTGCTGAGCCGTCACCGAAGGCTTTTTTTCCACCTTTTCTGAAGGCCTGAGTCTTGTCTAAGAAAACAGTTGGGTGGGGGGAAGAGATTGCAAGGGAACTGACTGGAGCCAGGCGGTGGATTGCTGCGAGGAAAACTCACGGTGGGAGGGGGGGAAGGCAGGCTCCCTTCTCCTTGCCCACCCAGGGTGCCCGCCCTGGCGACGCCGGTACCCACCTCAGGGCTGCAGACCTGCCCATGGCAGCGCGGCAGAGCGCCACCTGTCCACCGTGTCCTGCAATTCCTGGCTCTTGGCGCGCTTGCCCTGAATGATCTGGTCTCGTCGCTCCTCCTCCTGGCGACGCTGGGTCTCCTTAAGCATGGCCAGCCGCTCACGCAACTCCACAACTGACATCTCCCCCTCCAGGCCGTGGCCGGGGATCTGCAGGAGGACCCGGGTAGGGAGAGGCCCCAGGTCGGGAGCCAGGCCCAACCCATCTTGGCCAGTCCTGGCCCCTGGCTTCCCCCCTGCACCAGCTTCATCGTCCTTCCTGAAGGCCACAGGCCTGGCCCCGTACCCAGGCAGCCTCCCGTCCTCTCGGTGGTGTTTGTGTGGCAATGACCACCATCCAGCTTCTCCTGCCTGGGCCCCCTCCGCAGCCCTGACCTGCGTAGGGACAGCTCAGCTGGGGGCCTGATGGGGCCCCCATGGTACGCCAGCCCTATCTCCCCAGCCAGGATCTGGGGGCCCAGCCAGAGAGCCCGTCGGACTCTGCACAGCCCGGGACCAGGCCTACCCACCCCGGCCCATCCCCGGGTACCAGCCTGGCTTCTCGCAGAGTTTCCCACACTGGCCCCCGGGAGCTGCTGCCTGTCCAGCACCCGTGCCACCCCTCCAGCGAACCTGCCACGCAGGCCTGGTGGGTCCCGGTAGCTCCCTCAGCGCCCAAGTCTGTGAAGCTGCCTGACCGGCCCCGGAGTGCCAGAGGCCTCCCTGGACCGGGTCCTCGGGCACAGCACGCAGGGGGGCAGCTGGGCATGAGTGGCCGAGTGGACCCCAGACTGCCTTCGGCCTTGGTGGGAATCGTGGGTGCACCCTCCGCAGGATGCCAGGCCCAGGAAGATGCGGGGAAGACCCCCCGCTGGAGGGCGCTGGACGGGCACGGGCTGCGGGCGGTGGCCTCACCTGGGTCAGGTCCACCAGCTTGCCCCTGCGCGTGGGCTGAAACTCCAGGGCTCGCAGCTGGGAGACGAGGGCACGGCGCTGCCTCCGCTCCTCCTTGGCTGCCTCCGCGCTGCGCTGCAGAGCTCCCGGTTCTCCTCCATCACCTCCTGAGCTGGGGGCCGAGCGGGGTGCTGAAGGGCTCGGAGAGTAGCCGGCCAGCCCCAGGGGCAGGAGTAGCTCCCGGGAGGGCACGGCACCCCTCCCCCACCCCGACCCCCTACCTGTCCGCCGGCGGCCCTTCCGGAGCTCGGTCTGTGCCACCCTGACGTTCTTCTGTGTCTCCATCACCTGCTCTACCAGCTCCTTCCTGGACTTTTCCTCCTGGAGGCGCCGCTCCGCGCATTGCTGCATCAGCTCGGCTGTCTGGACACAACCGGCTGCTGTCAGAGCCGCCCGCTCTGGCCCCTGAGCCGCTGAGGTGGGCCCTGAATCACCCGGGAACCTGGGTTTAGGCTCGCCAGCGTCTCGGGGGTCAGGCCTGCGCGGAAGCCTGTCCTGAAGCCCACCCTCTGCTGACTCTGGCTGGGAGAGGAGGAACCTCCTTGCTTTGCAGCCACGTGGGGCCAGCTGTCCAGATTCTGCCCACATCTGTGCACAGGCCAGGCCGGCCCCAGGGGAGCCCCAGGCACGGGCTGACAGTCCGCCCACAGCCCTCTTTCTCCTGGAGCCTCCGAAATGCACGGCCCGGAATGGCAGGGCACGCTGCTGCCACTGTGAGCCAAGTCACAGGCCCTGCGTCCCGCCTCCACTCTTCTGCTCTGCGCCAGGGGCTCCAGCCTCACCCACGTGTTCACTGGCACTGCAGCTGGCTTACTCTCATGGCTGTTTCAGGGAATATACCACAACTCCTTGATCCATTCCACCAAGACACATTCAGGTTATTTCTCGTTTGGCGCTATTGTGAACAATTCAGAATATTATTTTCAGTCTTCAAGATACTACAAAGTGGACTTCCCTGGTGGTCCAGTGGTTAAGAATCTGCCTGACAATACAAAGCTGAGCACTGAAGAATTGATGCTTTTGATCTATGGTGTTGGAGAAGAATCTTGAGAGTCCTTTGGACTGCACGGAGATCCAACCAGTCCATCCTAAAGGAAATCAGTCCTGAATGTTCATTGGAAGGACTGATGCTGAAGCTGAAACTCCAATACTTTGGCCACCTGATGCAAAGAACTGATGTTGGGAAAGATTGAAGGCGGGAGAAGGGGACGACAGAGTATGAGATGGTTGGATGGCATCAACCGACTCAATGGATATGAGTTTGGGTAAATCCTGGGAGATGGTGATGGACAGGGAGGCCTGGCGTGCTGCAGTCCGTGGGGTCGCAGAGAGTCGGCATGACTGAGCGACTGAACTGACTGAGAGTACAGGGGACAGAGGTTCGATCTCTGGTCTGGGAAGATGCTGTGTGCTGTGGGACAGCTAAGCCCACGCACCACAACCACTGTAGACTGTGTGCTCCAGGGCCCAGGCTCGGCAAGAAGAGAAGCCGCTGCTCACCACAGCTAGGGACAGCCCACGCGCAGCAACGAACGCCCAGTGCAGCCAACAAATAATCAGGAAATTCTTTAAAGACTCTCCACTTAAAAAAGAAAGATTCCACGAAGGACAGGGTGCGATGTACACCTCCCATCACTGCCCAGCGCCGCGAGGGGCCCTGGACTCCCAGCCCCAGAGGTCTTGGCAGCGGGGGGTTCATTTCAGACCACGTGGCACATGGAGGGTCCGCCTGTGGGGGTGGCGTGGACTTCAGGCACACTGGGCAGGAAGAATGCCTTGGTGAAGCACTCTGCCAACACATATAAACTGGCTCGTGGCCACTCCTCTCCATGCAAGTTCATCCCAGGCTCTAAGAAAAGGAGCCAGGGTCCTTGGAGAGATGGCCACTTTACAGCTCAGGAGGAGAAGGTACCAGATGGGCCTGGAGCATTTTATGGCATTGTAAAGGAAGGAGGGGGCCGCCCGCGTGGCTCAGCAGTAACAAACCTGCCTGCAGTGCAGGAGACGTGGGTTCAATCTCTGGGTCAGGAAGATCCCCTGGAGGAGAGCATGGCAACCCACTCCAGCATTCTTGCCTAGGATATCCCACAGACAGAGGAGCCTGGCAGGCTACAGTCTTTAGCAACTAGGCAACAACAAAAGTGACGTGCGTGCGAACTCGCTCAGTTGGTCTGACCCTGCGGCTCTATGGACTGTTTGTTTTAAAGAGTAAAAATGAACTTCCCTGGTGGCTCAGCTGGTAGAGCATCTGCCTACAATGCAGGAGACCTGGGTTCAATCCCCTGGTTGGGAAGATCCCCTGGAGAAGGGAATGGCAACCCACTCCAGTATTCCTGGCTGGAGAATCCCATGGACAGAGCCTCCGGCCGACACAAAGTCCCATTAAGGCCCCAAGGTTAAGACTCGGCACTTCCACTGCAGCGGCTTGGGTTCAATCCCTGGTTGAGGAACTAAGATCCCATGTTGTGCATGGTGTAGGAAAAATAAATAAAATAAAGAACACTCCATTTAAAAACTTAGAAAGAAAAACTAAATAGTTAAAAACGAGACAGAGGCTGTGAAAGTCACCAGTCCAGCAGGAACGGCACAGGGAAAAGTGAGGCTCCCTCTTCAAATGCTCCTCTGCAAGTCGCTCAGTCCTGTCTGACGCTTTGCAACCCCATGGACTATACGGCCCATGGGATTCTCCAGGCCGGAACACTAGAGCGGGCAGCCTCTCTCTCCTCCAGAGGATCTTCTCAACCCAGGGATCAGACCCAGGTCTTCCGCACTGCAGGCGGATTCTTTACCAGCTGAGCCATGTCTAATCTTTAGTTTGCTCGTAAGACATAGTCATCATCTAAACGCCTGTAGCTGGATGTCCCAGGAGGGGGGAGAGATGCCTCCGGACCCCTTCGGGGTGGGGCAGTCAGGGTCAGCTTCGCTCTGGGGACACGGCTCAGGGCTCGCACCTGCAGCTGGATGTCCCAGGAGGGGGAGACACGCCTCTGGACCCCCTCGGGGTGGGGCAGCTGGGGTCAGCTTCACTCTGGGGACATGGCTCAGGGCTTGGGGCGCTGCCCAGTTGTGCGGACGGTCAGCAGGCAAGATGCAGGGTGGCGGGAAGCCAAAGTGTTCTGTGCCTGCTTCCCAAGAGCAGCCTGGCTCCTGGAGCACGGAAGGAGCCCCGAGGAGGAGGAGTGAGGAGCCCTGAAGGAGCAGGGAGGAGTCCCGAGGAGGGAGGAGCGAGGCGTTCGGGAGGAAGCCTGTGGGTCTCGGGGTGCTTTCCTCCCGGGAGGAGCTGCTCCCCCGGCACCTCGGACGGGTCGCCTGGACACAGTCTCGTCCCCAGCAAGGCCACTCATCAGGCTGCCGCTTCTAGCCCAGGCCCTGGCCTCCAGCGCCCACCCCTCCGATGGCATCTCTGCCCCTCCAGGTGGCGCCCCCGGGCTCCTCTCGGGGTCTCCTGTCACGGCAAGTGCGCGGCTGCTCAACTACAGCCCACGTCTGCTCTCCGCCCCCGCCCCCGCCTCTGGATGTTTCCACGAGAGTCCCAGGGACTCTCAAACACCAGGGAGACTGCACGAGACTCATCTCAGGAAGGCACGGAAGGGTTAGCATTAAGAAATCCCTCATACGATTCACCAATGCATAGAGGTTGGGAGGAAAAGTGGATTCTCTCCACAGACGCTTCAAAAGCCTTCATGAGAACCGACACCTGGAACATCCATGTCTGGGAAGACGGCGGGGGGCTGGGGGGTGCACTTTTCCCTACTCCTCCCACTCAGCACAGCTAAAACCCCCGAATATAAGTTATCAAACACACAGGGACTTCCCTGGTGGTCCAGTGGCGAAGGCCCCGTGCTCCCAGTGCGGGAGGGCCCAGGTTTGATCCCTGGTCGGGGAAGTAGGTCGCACACGCCACCGCTGGCCTTCCCTGGTGGCTCCAAGGTAAAGAAGTCAGCTGCTAATGCGGGCGGCGCCACGAGCTGGACCCCTGGGTCGGGAAGCCCCCTGGGTAAGGGGATGGCCACCCACTCCAGTATTCTTGCCTGGGAAATCCCATGGACGGAGGAGCCTGGCCGGATATGGTTCCATGGAGTCACAAGAGTCAGAGTCAGCTGAATAACAATCACAATGAATACTGCAACTAAGACCTGGGACAGCCAGATGAATAATTATTAAAAAAAAAAAAAAAA
>SJYC01146641.1:0-14477 GCA_006408675.1 Madoqua kirkii | reverse complement strand
AGGAAATCCAGTCGCAAAGAATCGGACTTGGCTGAGTGACTACACACGCACTTCCCAACTTCCGCACAAGCCCATTAAGTAGCTGGCTGGCTATTAGTGGATGAAGTGCAGGGCTAAAGGGTGTGGCCCGGCTCTGCTGAGCCGTCACCGAAGGCTTTTTTTCCACCTTTTCTGAAGGCCTGAGTCTTGTCTAAGAAAACAGTTGGGTGGGGGGAAGAGATTGCAAGGGAACTGACTGGAGCCAGGCGGTGGATTGCTGCGAGGAAAACCCACGGTGGGAGGGGGGGAAGGCAGGCTCCCTTCTCCTTGCCCACCCAGGGTGCCCGCCCTGGCGACGCCGGTACCCACCTCAGGGCTGCAGACCTGCCCATGGCAGCGCGGCAGAGCGCCACCTGCTCCACCGTGTCCTGCAATTCCTGGCTCTTGGCGCGCTTGCCCTGAATGATCTGGTCTCGTCGCTCCTCCTCCTGGCGACGCTGGGTCTCCTTAAGCATGGCCAGCCGCTCACGCAACTCCACAACTGACATCTCCCCCTCCAGGCCGTGGCCGGGGATCTGCAGGAGGACCCGGGTAGGGAGAGGCCCCAGGTCGGGAGCCAGGCCCAACCCATCTTGGCCAGTCCTGGCCCCTGGCTTCCCCCCTGCACCAGCTTCATCGTCCTTCCTGAAGGCCACAGGCCTGGCCCCGTACCCAGGCAGCCTCCCGTCCTCTCGGTGGTGTTTGTGTGGCAATGACCACCATCCAGCTTCTCCTGCCTGGGCCCCCTCCGCAGCCCTGACCTGCGTAGGGACAGCTCAGCTGGGGGCCTGATGGGGCCCCCATGGTACGCCAGCCCTATCTCCCCAGCCAGGATCTGGGGGCCCAGCCAGAGAGCCCGTCGGACTCTGCACAGCCCGGGACCAGGCCTACCCACCCCGGCCCATCCCCGGGTACCAGCCTGGCTTCTCGCAGAGTTTCCCACACTGGCCCCCGGGAGCTGCTGCCTGTCCAGCACCCGTGCCACCCCTCCAGCGAACCTGCCACGCAGGCCTGGTGGGTCCCGGTAGCTCCCTCAGCGCCCAAGTCTGTGAAGCTGCCTGACCGGCCCCGGAGTGCCAGAGGCCTCCCTGGACCGGGTCCTCGGGCACAGCACGCGGGGGGGCAGCTGGGCATGAGTGGCCGAGTGGACCCCAGACTGCCTTCGGCCTTGGTGGGAATCGTGGGTGCACCCTCCGCAGGATGCCAGGCCCAGGAAGATGCGGGGAAGACCCCCCGCTGGAGGGCGCTGGACGGGCACGGGCTGCGGGCGGTGGCCTCACCTGGGTCAGGTCCACCAGCTTGCCCCTGCGCGTGGGCTGAAACTCCAGGGCTCGCAGCTGGGAGACGAGGGCACGGCGCTGCCTCCGCTCCTCCTTGGCTGCCTCCGCGCTGCGCTGCAGCAGCTCCCGGTTCTCCTCCATCACCTCCTGAGCTGGGGGCCGAGCGGGGTGCTGAAGGGCTCGGAGAGTAGCCGGCCAGCCCCAGGGGCAGGAGTAGCTCCCGGGAGGGCACGGCACCCCTCCCCCACCCCGACCCCCTACCTGTCCGCCGGCGGCCCTTCCGGAGCTCGGTCTGTGCCACCCTGACGTTCTTCTGTGTCTCCATCACCTGCTCTACCAGCTCCTTCCTGGACTTTTCCTCCTGGAGGCGCCGCTCCGCGCATTGCTGCATCAGCTCGGCTGTCTGGACACAACCGGCTGCTGTCAGAGCCGCCCGCTCTGGCCCCTGAGCCGCTGAGGTGGGCCCTGAATCACCCGGGAACCTGGGTTTAGGCTCGCCAGCGTCTCGGGGGTCAGGCCTGCGCGGAAGCCTGTCCTGAAGCCCACCCTCTGCTGACTCTGGCTGGGAGAGGAGGAACCTCCTTGCTTTGCAGCCACGTGGGGCCAGCTGTCCAGATTCTGCCCACATCTGTGCACAGGCCAGGCCGGCCCCAGGGGAGCCCCAGGCACGGGCTGACAGTCCGCCCACAGCCCTCTTTCTCCTGGAGCCTCCGAAATGCACGGCCCGGAATGGCAGGGCACGCTGCTGCCACTGTGAGCCAAGTCACAGGCCCTGCGTCCCGCCTCCACTCTTCTGCTCTGCGCCAGGGGCTCCAGCCTCACCCACGTGTTCACTGGCACTGCAGCTGGCTTACTCTCATGGCTGTTTCAGGGAATATACCACAACTCTTTGATCCATTCCACCAAGACACATTCAGGTTATTTCTCGTTTGGCGCTATTGTGAACAATTCAGAATATTATTTTCAGTCTTCAAGATACTACAAAGTGGACTTCCCTGGTGGTCCAGTGGTTAAGAATCTGCCTGACAATACAAAGCTGAGCACTGAAGAATTGATGCTTTTGATCTATGGTGTTGGAGAAGAATCTTGAGAGTCCTTTGGACTGCACGGAGATCCAACCAGTCCATCCTAAAGGAAATCAGTCCTGAATGTTCATTGGAAGGACTGATGCTGAAGCTGAAACTCCAATACTTTGGCCACCTGATGCAAAGAACTGATGTTGGGAAAGATTGAAGGCGGGAGAAGGGGACGACAGAGTATGAGATGGTTGGATGGCATCAACCGACTCAATGGATATGAGTTTGGGTAAATCCTGGGAGATGGTGATGGACAGGGAGGCCTGGCGTGCTGCAGTCCGTGGGGTCGCAGAGAGTCGGCATGACTGAGCGACTGAACTGACTGAGAGTACAGGGGACAGAGGTTCGATCTCTGGTCTGGGAAGATGCTGTGTGCTGTGGGACAGCTAAGCCCACGCACCACAACCACTGTAGACTGTGTGCTCCAGGGCCCAGGCTCGGCAAGAAGAGAAGCCGCTGCTCACCACAGCTAGGGACAGCCCACGCGCAGCAACGAACGCCCAGTGCAGCCAACAAATAATCAGGAAATTCTTTAAAGACTCTCCACTTAAAAAAGAAAGATTCCACGAAGGACAGGGTGCGATGTACACCTCCCATCACTGCCCAGCGCCGTGAGGGGCCCTGGACTCCCAGCCCCAGAGGTCTTGGCAGCGGGGGGTTCATTTCAGACCACGTGGCACATGGAGGGTCCGCCTGTGGGGGTGGCGTGGACTTCAGGCACACTGGGCAGGAAGAATGCCTTGGTGAAGCACTCTGCCAACACATATAAACTGGCTCGTGGCCACTCCTCTCCATGCAAGTTCATCCCAGGCTCTAAGAAAAGGAGCCAGGGTCCTTGGAGAGATGGCCACTTTACAGCTCAGGAGGAGAAGGTACTAGATGGGCCTGGAGCATTTTATGGCATTGTAAAGGAAGGAGGGGGCCGCCCGCGTGGCTCAGCAGTAACAAACCTGCCTGCAGTGCAGGAGACGTGGGTTCAATCTCTGGGTCAGGAAGATCCCCTGGAGGAGAGCATGGCAACCCACTCCAGCATTCTTGCCTAGGATATCCCACAGACAGAGGAGCCTGGCAGGCTACAGTCTTTAGCAACTAGGCAACAACAAAAGGACGTGCGTGCGAACTCGCTCAGTTGGTCTGACCCTGCGGCTCTATGGACTGTTTGTTTTAAAGAGTAAAAATGAACTTCCCTGGTGGCTCAGCTGGTAGAGCATCTGCCTACAATGCAGGAGACCTGGGTTCAATCCCCTGGTTGGGAAGATCCCCTGGAGAAGGGAATGGCAACCCACTCCAGTATTCCTGGCTGGAGAACCCCATGGACAGAGCCTCCGGCCGACACAAAGTCCCATTAAGGCCCCAAGGTTAAGACTCGGCACTTCCACTGCAGCGGCTTGGGTTCAATCCCTGGTTGAGGAACTAAGATCCCATGTTGTGCATGGTGTAGGAAAAATAAATAAAATAAAGAACACTCCATTTAAAAACTTAGAAAGAAAAACTAAATAGTTAAAAACAAGACAGAGGCTGTGAAAGTCACCAGTCCAGCAGGAACGGCACAGGGAAAAGTGAGGCTCCCTCTTCAAATGCTCCTCTGCAAGTCGCTCAGTCCTGTCTGACGCTTTGCAACCCCATGGACTATACGGCCCATGGGATTCTCCAGGCCGGAATACTAGAGCGGGCAGCCTCTCTCTCCTCCAGAGGATCTTCTCAACCCAGGGATCAGACCCAGGTCTTCCGCACTGCAGGCGGATTCTTTACCAGCTGAGCCATGTCTAATCTTTAGTTTGCTCGTAAGACATAGTCATCATCTAAACGCCTGTAGCTGGATGTCCCAGGAGGGGGGAGAGATGCCTCCGGACCCCTTCGGGGTGGGGCAGTCAGGGTCAGCTTCGCTCTGGGGACACGGCTCAGGGCTCGCACCTGCAGCTGGATGTCCCAGGAGGGGGAGACACGCCTCTGGACCCCCTCGGGGTGGGGCAGCTGGGGTCAGCTTCACTCTGGGGACATGGCTCAGGGCTTGGGGCGCTGCCCAGTTGTGCGGACGGTCAGCAGGCAAGATGCAGGGTGGCGGGAAGCCAAAGTGTTCTGTGCCTGCTTCCCAAGAGCAGCCTGGCTCCTGGAGCACGGAAGGAGCCCCGAGGAGGAGGAGTGAGGAGCCCTGAAGGAGCAGGGAGGAGTCCCGAGGAGGGAGGAGCGAGGCGTTCGGGAGGAAGCCTGTGGGTCTCGGGGTGCTTTCCTCCCGGGAGGAGCTGCTCCCCCGGCACCTCGGACGGGTCGCCTGGACACAGTCTCGTCCCCAGCAAGGCCACTCATCAGGCTGCCGCTTCTAGCCCAGGCCCTGGCCTCCAGCGCCCACCCCTCCGATGGCATCTCTGCCCCTCCAGGTGGCGCCCCCGGGCTCCTCTCGGGGTCTCCTGTCACGGCAAGTGCGCGGCTGCTCAACTACAGCCCACGTCTGCTCTCCGCCCCCGCCCCCGCCTCTGGATGTTTCCACGAGAGTCCCAGGGACTCTCAAACACCAGGGAGACTGCACGAGACTCATCTCAGGAAGGCACGGAAGGGTTAGCATTAAGAAATCCCTCATACGATTCACCACATGCATAGAGGTTGGGAGGAAAAGTGGATTCTCTCCACAGACGCTTCAAAAGCCTTCATGAGAACCGACACCTGGAACATCCATGTCTGGGAAGACGGCGGGGGGCTGGGGGGTGCACTTTTCCCTACTCCTCCCACTCAGCACAGCTAAAACCCCCGAATATAAGTTATCAAACACACAGGGACTTCCCTGGTGGTCCAGTGGCGAAGGCCCCGTGCTCCCAGTGCGGGAGGGCCCAGGTTTGATCCCTGGTCGGGGAAGTAGGTCGCACACGCCACCGCTGGCCTTCCCTGGTGGCTCCAAGGTAAAGAAGTCAGCTGCTAATGCGGGCGGCGCCACGAGCTGGACCCCTGGGTCGGGAAGCCCCCTGGGTAAGGGGATGGCCACCCACTCCAGTATTCTTGCCTGGGAAATCCCATGGACGGAGGAGCCTGGCCGGATATGGTTCCATGGAGTCACAAGAGTCAGAGTCAGCTGAATAACAATCACAATGAATACTGCAACTAAGACCTGGGACAGCCAGATGAATAATTATTAAAAAAAAAAAAAAACATACATAGGAAGACAGATACCAGTGGAGGGAAGAGGGCCGGCTGGCTAGGACTGCAGGGCCTGAAGAATGGCCCAGTGCTGGGGCCCGTTCTCTTTTTTCCCTTCTATGTTCTAGGCTGGGGGCTGAAGGCCCCCAAATGCCACAGGCACAGACAAAACAGCGCGGCCAAAGCCTGCTGTCTCCAGCGAGTGTCAGCCGCTCAGCTGTCTGACTCTGTGACCGCATGGACTGAAGCCCACCAGGCTCCCCTGTCCATGAGGTTTCCCAGGCAAGAACACTGGAGTGGGTTGCTGTTCCCTTCTCCAGGGGATCTTCTCCACCCAGGGATTGAACCTGGGTCTCCCTCACCACAGGCAGATTCTTTACCAGCTGAGCCCCTGGGGAAGCCAGGAGCCACCCAGAGAGACAGAAGACAGAGCAACGTGACTGTGCTCCAGCCAGACACCACAGATAAAACCTGGGCACAGGCCGAGCGGGCGTGAGCTTCCTCAGGCCGTGGGAGATGGGGCCAGCAATCTGAGCAGGGGCCTGTCCTAGGGGTCCGGTGTGCCAGAGAGCTGGCAGCAAGCTCAGCAACCTGGCGTCCACCCCCACCTGTGAGAACAAGGGTCCCTTTACCTCCCCCACCAGGGTGGCGTCAGAGGAAGCTGAGTGCCAAGCGAGGGCTTTCCCTTCACAATTGCCACGTGACAGCGAGGGCCACGTGGGGGCAGTTATAAGATGCCCCTGCCACACCCGGTCAGGCAGCTGTCAGTGGAGGACTAGCGGAGCCCTTGCCCTCACGAGTAGCCCCTCTCAGGGGTCAGCGGAGGCGCGTGGGGAAAGTGGGCTGATAAGTGGCAATGACGCAGTGGTGCCTCCCTTCCCTTCCCAGAGCAGCGTCAGAGAGGGGCTCAGACAGAAGGCTTGAATGCGACCCAGAAGCTTGGAACATAATACCCAGAATGTCCAGGTTCCAACCGGTTATCACACACAAGCGAGGATGGTCTCCAACAGAATGAAGACACAGTCAACAGACGCCAGCGCTGAGGTCACAGAGGCGTTAGATCTGACAGTGGTTTTTAAAGAGACCATCATTAAAATGCTTCAACAAGCGATTATGAAAGACATGATCTCCACAAATTTAAGATAAATAGCACAGAGTATGTTCAACAACCACGATGGAATCAACCAGAAATCAATGACGAAAAAGGACAAATGCTTGAATCTAAACAACATACTCCTAAATCATCCAAGGGGCAAAGAGGTATTTTCAAGTGAAAGGAAAAAGGACACTGAACTGAATGAAAGTGAAATACAGAAAAGCAAAGCTTGTGGACACAGCCAAAGCAGCAGAAAAACGGAGACGCACAACACGGGCACCTACAACAGAAGGGAAATGGAGACGCACAACACCGGCACCTACAACAGAAGGGAAACGGAGACGCACAACACGGGCACCTACAACAGAAAGGAAACGGAGACGCACAACAAAAAGCCTGCTGTCTCCAGCGAGTGTCAGCCGCTCAGCTGTCTGACTCTGTGACCGCATGGACTGAAGCCCACCAGGCTCCCCTGTCCATGAGGTTTCCCAGGCAAGAACACTGGAGTGGGTTGCTGTTCCCTTCTCCAGGGGATCTTCTCCACCCAGGGATTGAACCTGGGTCTCCCTCACCACAGGCAGATTCTTTACCAGCTGAGCCCCTGGGGAAGCCAGGAGCCACCCAGAGAGACAGAAGACAGAGCAACGTGACTGTGCTCCAGCCAGACACCACAGATAAAACCTGGGCACAGGCCGAGCGGGCGTGAGCTTCCTCAGGCCGTGGGAGATGGGGCACAGCAATCTGAGCAGGGGCCTGTCCTAGGGGTCCGGTGTGCCAGAGAGCTGGCAGCAAGCTCAGCAACCTGGCGTCCACCCCCACCTGTGAGAACAAGGGTCCCTTTACCTCCCCCACCAGGGTGGCGTCAGAGGAAGCTGAGTGCCAAGCGAGGGCTTTCCCTTCACAATTGCCACGTGACAGCGAGGGCCACGTGGGGGCAGTTATAAGATGCCCCTGCCACACCCGGTCAGGCAGCTGTCAGTGGAGGACTAGCGGAGCCCTTGCCCTCACGAGTAGCCCCTCTCAGGGGTCAGCGGAGGCGCGTGGGGAAAGTGGGCTGATAAGTGGCAATGACGCAGTGGTGCCTCCCTTCCCTTCCCAGAGCAGCGTCAGAGAGGGGCTCAGACAGAAGGCTTGAATGCGACCCAGAAGCTTGGAACATAATACCCAGAATGTCCAGGTTCCAACCGGTTATCACACACAAGCGAGGATGGTCTCCAACAGAATGAAGACACAGTCAACAGACGCCAGCGCTGAGGTCACAGAGGCGTTAGATCTGACAGTGGTTTTTAAAGAGACCATCATTAAAATGCTTCAACAAGCGATTATGAAAGACATGATCTCCACAAATTTAAGATAAATAGCACAGAGTATGTTCAACAACCACGATGGAATCAACCAGAAATCAATGACGAAAAAGGACAAATGCTTGAATCTAAACAACATACTCCTAAATCATCCAAGGGGCAAAGAGGTATTTTCAAGTGAAAGGAAAAAGGACACTGAACTGAATGAAAGTGAAATACAGAAAAGCAAAGCTTGTGGACACAGCCAAAGCAGCAGAAAAACGGAGACGCACAACACGGGCACCTACAACAGAAAGGAAATGGAGACGCACAACACGGACACCTACAACAGAAAGAAATGGAGACGCACAACACGGACACCTACAACAGAAAGAAATGGAGACGCACAACACCGGGCACCTACAACAGAAAGGAAATGGAGACGCACAACACCGGGCACCTACAACAGAAAGAAATGGAGACGCACAACACGGGCACCTACAACAGAAAGGCAGCAGAGTCTCGCATCAGTAACCCAGCTCCGACCTCAAGAACCTGGGAAAAGGGCAAAGCAAACTCAAAGCAAGCAGAAGGAGTCATAAAGAGCAGAAGTCAACACCACTGAAAACAGTAGAGGGAAATCAATGAAACAAGAAGCTGGTGCTTTGAAAAGATCAATGGGATTGACAGATCTCTAGCAATTCTTATAGAAAAAATGAAAACACATAAAATCATCACAGAGTGAAAGACTTTAGACTCTACAGACATTAAAAAGGATAGTAACAGAATCTTAAAAACAACTCTTACATTCATAAACTTGGCAACTTAGTGAAATGGACAATTTCTCAAAAAACAGAAACTAGCACAACTTACCCAAAATGAAACAGACCGTTTGAATCGCCCTGTAACTTATAAGAGAGTTGAATTTCTAATTTAGAAACGTCCAAAAAAGAAAACCCCAAACTCAGATGATTTCACTAGAGAATCCTACCACGTGTTTAAAGAATGAATATCAATTTTTACACAATCTTTCCTAGAAAACGAAAGGAGAAAACACTTCCAAATCCATTCTATGAAGTTAGAATTACCCCGATAACCAAAACCAAATAACATTACAAAAAGAAAACTATAGATTAACACCGCTTGTGAAAGTACATGTAAGAACAACTCTAAGAAAATCAATCTAGTAGCAGACAGAACTCAACATACATGCAAAAGAATTATACAGACACCGCAGTCAAGTGGGGTGTATTCTTAGACTGCAAAGCCGGTTCAGCATTTGAAAATCGGTCAATGGAATCCGCCGTATTAACAGGCTAAAGACGATCACGCGACTGTATCCACTGATCCAGAGGACCATGCGGCAAAATTTCCTGATAAAAACTCAGAAAACCAGGAATAGAAGGGAATTTAATCGACTTGATAAAGTGCACATCCTCGAAAAACCTGACTTCTAACATTACACTTAACAGTGAAGACTGATTTCCCCCAAGATGGAGACGAGCCAGTGCAGCAGGCGAGAGGAGGAGAGAAACGGAACGCAGACCGGGGAGGGGAGGATACAGACCGGAAAGGGAGGATGCAGGCCGGAAACGGAGGATGCAGACCGGAAACGGAGGATGCAGGCCGGAAGCGGAGGAACAGAAGATGGCATCCGCGCCACAGAGAGAAGCCCAAGAAATCGACGACAAGAGGAGGAAAGAAATGGAATGCAGACCCGAGAGGAGGGAAGAGAAGATGGCATCCACGCCACAGATGGTGAATGAGGAGGAGAGAAACGGCACGCAGACCGGAGAGGGGGGATGCAGACCGGAAACGGAGGAACAGAAGATGGCACCCGCGCCACAGAGAGAAGCCCGAGGGATCGACGACAAAACTGTCCTGTGTGTCCTAGAGAACTAGTTAGGGAGTTCAGCGAGGCCCGGGGACACAGGAATGACACGCGAAACCAACTGTATTTTACAGACTGGCATTCACTATGTGGACGCCAACATTGAAAATAATAGTGCCGTCCACAACCACTCGAAAATCACGGAAGAAGCACTTAGGTGCAAGTCTCACAAACTTATGCAGGACGTACATACAGAAGCCTAGCAACCAGGTGAAAGAAACAAAAGACTGAAGCCCGTGGAGGCACGGCCTGCGTTCGGGAACTGGAAGACTAAACTGGACGGCGTCTGCTGGACTCGGATCTCACACCACGCGCCAGAATAAGCTTCAAGCGATGCAGATCCAGGTTTAGAAATAAAATGCTAGAGGAGAATATGGCTGAATTCTTCCATACCATGCACATGGGAAAAGCCTTCCTCACTATTCCAAATACCACGAAGGAGAAGACTGGTAAGTTTGATGGCACGAAAACACACTTGCACGCCCAGAACACACCATTCAAGTGAAGCCGAATTAGTAACCGGGGCAAGATACCTGTAATAATACATTATAATTAAACGGTTATTTTCCTTAACAGGTAAGTGAAAGTTGCTCAGTCGTGTCCAACTCTTTGTGACCCCACAGATATACAGTCCATGGAATTCTCCAGGCCAGAATACTGGAGGGGGTAGCTGTTCCCTTTTCCAAGGGATCTTCCCAACCCAGGGATCAAACCCAGGTCTCCGGCATTGCAGGCAGATTCTTTACCAGCTAAGCCACCAGGGAAGCCCAAGAATATTAGAGTGGGTAGCCTATCTCCAGGGGATCTTCCCAACCCAGGAATTGAACCGGGGTCTCTTGCATTGCAGGTGGATTCTTTACCAGCTGAGCTACATAAAGTCAATGAAATAAAGGTTAAAAGCTCACAGAGAATGAACATGGTCAACTAATCTTTGACCAAGGCACCAAGAAAATTCACTGGGGGAAGGACAGTCTCTTTTATAAATATTGTAGAAAGAGCCGGATTTTGATTTATGCAAACAGTGAGACTGAACCTCTACCTTAACCACACACAAGGATCAACTCAGAATGGATCAGAGGCTTAAATGTAAGGCCTGAAGCCATAAACAGACTTCCCTGGTGGCTCAGATGGTAAAGAATCTGCCTGCGATGCAGGAGACCTGGGTCAGGAAGATCCCTGGAGAAGGGCACGGCAGCGCCCTCCAGTATTCCTGCCTGGAGAATCTCATGGCCAGAGATGCCTGGTGGGTGCGTGTCCATGTGGTTGCAGAGTCAGACACAACTGAGCAGATCTCAGCTTCACTGATGGGCTTCCCAGATGGCAGCAGTGGTGCCACATCCACCTGCCAGTGCAGGAGGCTCTAAGAGTTCAGTCCCTGGGTCAGGAAGACCCCCTGGAGAATGAAATGGCAACTCCTCCAGTGATCCTGCCTGGAAAATTCCATGGACAGAGGGTCCTGGTGGACCACAGTATATGGGATCACAAAAAGTCAGACATGCCTGAGCACTCCTACACATGGGATGGGAGACGATATTTGCAAATCATATATTCAATACAACTAGACATCTCTTCAGGAAAATTAGGGACACCAAGCCTCATTTCCTGCAAAGATGGGCACAATAAAGGACAGAAATGGTGTGGACCTAACAGAAACAGAAGATATTAAAAAGAGGTGGCAAGAATACACAGAACTATACAGAAGAGAACTTAATGACCCAGATAACCATGGTAGTGTTATCCCGCAGAGCCAGACATCCTGAAGTCCAAAGTCAAGTGGGCTTAGGAAGCATCACTACAAAAAAAGCTAGCGGAGGTGATGGAGTACCAGCTGAGCTATTTCAAATCCTAAAAGATGATGCTGTGAAAGTGCTGCATTCAGAATGCCAGCAAATTTGCAAAACTCAGTAGTGGCCACAGAACTGGAAAAGGTCTGTTTTCATTCCTATCCCAAACAAGGGTTATGCCAAAGAACGTTCAAACTACCGCACAACTGCACTTATCTCACATGCTAGCAAAGTGATGCTCAAAATTCTTCAGGCTAGGCTTCAACAGTACATGAACTGAGAACTTCCAGATGTTCAAGCTGGATTTAGAAAAGGCACAGGAACCAGAGATCAAATTGCCAACATCTGTTGGATCATAGAAAAAGCAAGAGAGTTCCAGAAAAACATCTACTTGTGCTTCATTGATTATGCCAAAGCCTTTGATTGTGTAGATCACAATAAACTGTGGAAAATTCTTGAAGAGATGGGAATACTAGACCATCTCACCTCCTGAGAAATCTGCATGCAGGTCAAGAAGCAACAGTTAGAGCTGGACATGGAACAACAGACATTTCAAAATTGGGAAAGGAGTAAGTCAAGGCTGTATATGGTCACCCTGCTTATTTAACTTTTATGCAGAGCATATTATCCAAAATGCTAGGCTGGAAGAAGCACAACTTGGAATCAAGATTGCTGGGAGAAATAGCAGTAACCTCAGATATGCAGATGATACCACCCTATGGCAGAAAGCAAAGAACTAAAGAGCCTCTTGAAAGTGAAAGAGGACAGTGAAAAAGTTGGCTTAAACTCAACATTCAGAAAGCTAAGATCATGGCATCTAGTCTCATCACTTCATGGCAAATAGATGGGGAAACAGTGGAAACAGTGAGAGACTTTATTTTCTTGGGCTCCAAAATCACTGCAGATGGTGACTGCAGCCATGAAATTAAAAGACACTTGCTCCTTGGAAGAAAAACTATGACAAAGCTAGATAGCATATTAAAAAGCAAAGACATTACTTTGTTGACAAAGGTCTGTCTAGTCAAAGCTATAGTTTTTTCATTAGTCATGTACGGATGTGAAAGTTGGACCATAAAGAAAGCCAAATGCTGAAGAATTGATGCTTTTGAACTGTGGTGTTGGAGAAGACTCAAGAGTCCCTTGGACTGCGAGGAGATCCAACCAGTCCATCCTAAAGGAGATCAGTCCTGAATATTCAATGGAAGGACTGATGCTGAAGCTAAAGCTCCAATCCTTTGGCCACCTGATGCGAAGAACTGACTCACTGGAAAAGACCCTGATGCTGGAAAAGATCGAAGGCAGGTGGAGAAGGGGACAACAGAGGATAAGATGGATGGATGGATGGCATGACCAATCCAATGGACATGAGTTGGAGCAAATTCTGGGAGACAGAGAAGCCTGACGTGCTGCAGTCCATGGGGTCACAAAGAGTTGCACACAACTGCGGAACTGAACAACAACAGTGTGAAGAACAGAGACAAATGCATCTTGCCGGAGGAGTGATACATGTGAACCTGAGGCATAGCCACCGACTCAGACCCCTAGTGGCACATCCGATGAGAGCGGACTCCTGCGCCCCTGGGCCCTGCAGGTTCCCGCCTCGTCCAGGCTCCCGCCAGGCCCTCTGGACGGGACACCGGCAGGGCACCCCCAGCCGGGCCATGTCTCCTGCGATGTCCAGAGCATCCTAACTGGAAACGTGGGCGACCCATATACCCTCTTGCGTCTTATGCAGTCTCAGTCCTCCAGTCTCCCCTCGCGTGTAGGTGCAGGGACCAACCGACCCTGCTAGTAGGGGCGGGGGGCAGCCTGGACCCGAAGTGCTGGCCAGTCGGCCCACTGAGGCCCCTCCACCACTGCCCACCACCCTGGCCTGGGCCCCGCAGGGCCAGAGGACCTGGCCCGGCTCTGTGGGTTTAGGAGGAAACGGCCGGGTCAGCAACTGTGGAAGCAGCCCCGGCCGCCCCCCACCCCTGGTCACCTCCTCCTTCTTCAGCTCCGCTGTCCGCCTCTTCTCCCGCGCCACCTGCTGCCGCGCCAGCGCCGCCTCCTCGTGGCTCAGCTTCCCCCGCAGCCGGCGGACCTCGCCCGCGGCCAGCTGCTCCTCCCGGTCCTTCGCCTGCATCCTCCTCTGCCACTCGAGGAACTCGGAGAAGTCCCCAGCCCCGTCCACGAGCTGGTCCACCCTGGGGAGATGGGGCGGCGGGCGCGCTGGTGGCTCCCGAGAGGCCTGCCCGGAGCCCAGGGTCCCCGGTGGGGCACGTGGCCTTCATGGGCGTGGCCGCTCTGCACCGGACACCTGGCCTCAGGCTGCCCACCGACAGCCCCTGCCCACCCGCCCTGGTCCAGCGTGTGCACCCATCCTCCGGCCACATCTTCCTCCTCGTCCCTTCAGCCACTCATCTGTCCGCTCACCGGTGTCCTCCATCCCCCACCCCCCCGTCCATCTTCTCATCCAGCTTGTCAGACATCCAAGCTCCCCCCACAGCCCAGCTCGCCAGCTGAGAGCAGGGCCTGCAGCCGGGTGGTCTAGGGGAGGGGGCACCAGAGAGGGCTCCCAGGAGGAGGTGGCCCCTCAGGGAGGTGTGGGGTGGCCGGATTTCCCTGAGCCACGGCCTCCTCATCTGTCCATCTCCTCCTCGAGTGGAGACGAGCTTCCTCGGCTGCAGCCATGACCCTGCCGCTGGCCTTCTCGAGCCCCTGGGCCTGTTGGGTGGGACCGTGTCCCTCCCCCTGGACCCCGCAAGGGGCGCCCGAGGCCCTCCCGTCCCCACCTCTGCAGCTCCTTCTCCACCTGCCGCTGGTACAGGGCCCCTTCGCGCAGGATGGCGGCCGTATTGAGCTTGACGGGGGCGTTGTCATTAGGCTGCGGGAGAAGATGGGGGCGGGCTGTGATGGGTGTGGGGGGCGGCCTCGGAGC